>JAGKTI010037257.1:0-10926 GCA_018397915.1 Birgus latro
TATCAAGCAGGGTTGCCAGCTCCCGTTGAAAAAGCGTCAGCTCATTTTGCATCACAGGAGAGGGTAGTATTGACCCTACTTCACTTAACGCGAAAAAGAATGACGTTGGCAAAAAAAGTCAGTACTTTCCGCGCCTACTATATATCTCATACAGTATGTTGGAAAACACACACACATATACACACACACACACACACATCCTTTACTGTGTACTTAGGTAAATAGAATTCCGCAGTGAACTTTATCATCTTGGATAATATTAATTGCAACCTCCATTGCTACATTTAACCATATCTTGGATCATCTGTTACACTAGAATTTGTTGGAATACTGTTCTTTAACCAGAATACTTGCTTTGTTTTTGCCTCTGGCAATTAATCTTTTATTTGTGTTTAGGTATTTATAACATTGCTAAATTTTGCTGTTCATGCCTGACTCACTGATCATCTTTTTATTTTTTTGCATGGTTTTCTTACTGACATGAATATTTTATGTTCTCTCCCATCCTCTCCCCAATTACGCACACCCATCAACCTAACCTCTTCTCCCACCCTCCCTATCCTCACACTGCTATATCTTTCCCATTTTTCCTCCTCCTCCTCCTCATTATAACTTCCTCCTCAATTTTATAATGACATTTGTTTGCATTACTGAACGTCACATTTTATGGGACTTGACACATCACTGGTGTTGGCTGACTTGTGGAATGTGTGTACAAAATATCATTCATCTGACCACCTCTCCTGCCTATGATCCTGTTTCATTCTGACTTCACCTTGTCATTGCCCTGATTTAATTCGCCTCACATTTAAACCTTCTACTGTATGACCTGTGTACCTAAAACCAAATGCTCAATCTCTGACTGTAATTAAACAACCTCATTTTAATATTTTATTCATCCCACCTCATAAACTAAATTCTTCCCACCTTGACTGTAAACCAAATATGACACTTGTGACAAAATTTGACCTAATTTTGACACTGATCCATGCTAACTGGATTAATTGGCTGATATTTGGTATTTACATCACTATAAATTCCCTGACATTCAAATTGAATCTGTTTTGTTATAAAATTGTACTGCCTCGCTACCAAACCCTCAAACCATATCTGACCCCTGCCTGTTCGTGCCTTATTTTTACCATCCTTTTCTGTTATTTAAATCTTTATCCCACCACCTCTGTTATCTAACCTGTCTTCTGCCTTCATTTTCACTTTCACTTTTACCCTGACTTCTGCTTTCCCCACCCACCTGCCCATACCCCATAGTTGTTTCAGCCTTGCGAGGGGAGCCTAAGCCAGGTTATGGTCTCAAGTCCTCCACCCTCCCAGCAGCTGGTCGCAATGGGGGCCCAGCTGGCATGATTGTAAGTATTGCAGGGCTGTTAGACAATAAGAATTTCCTTTTTTCTTCTATGTGGCTGGACTCTAAGGGGGACATGTTCTTTGCTTGTGAGTTGTGTTATGTGGGCTGCAAAAATTAAATAAAGTACAATAGAATAAATTAACAGTCAGTATTTCTGTGTATCATGGTCATTGCTTAGAAGCTGAAGATGCTGTGATATTATATTTGTGGTAAGAAAAAAAAATAAAAGTAAAGCATGTAAATAATACAGTAATGCCTTCTTTGAATGCTTCAAGAAGTGCCTTGAATACAATATCTTTGAACAGAAAGTGCACAATAACCAAATTTTTAGCATCATACCTGTATCTTGAAAAAAAATAATAATAATAATAAGCCATAAAAAATAGAAATCAGTCCAGCCACACAAATAAGCAGAGAAACAGCTCTATCCTTAGTCTGGCCACATGCCCCCACTTTTTGTATACTGACCCGTGGCAACCCATATGATGCCCGGCAGTTGTCAGCTCCCTCAGGCAGCCCCCAAAGCCTGGCTACGGCTTCTCCCCGCGCAACATCTTCTACCGCCAAGGCCTGGGCTCATACTCAGCATTACATGTAAGTCATCCTTAGTACTGGGATACCCAACCAGATCCTAGTGTTTTGTTGATTTTATGTGGCATGTATTGACCTTTGAAGGGGAAAGGCATTGTTTTCACTTGATCATATTCTGTACATTATGTCTAGAACTGCCTCAGGTTGTTATATCCCATTCATAAGTTTTCAGCACCAGCTCTCAAATTTGTTGTGTTCTTCAGAGAATTATTGTATTTCATAAGTTTTGGGAATTTGCTTATTTGAAGAAGTGCTGCTGTCAGGTAGATGACTACACCAGATGACAAGCCAAATGGCTTCTTTTCTACTGAGGAGACCATTTAATACACTGCCTGGTAATCATAAAACTAAATGGATGCCTGTTGGTCTAGTGGGTTACAGTGCTCCACTTGGTTGTGACTCAGAAGGGTTTACTACCTCCAAGAAATGTTTGGAGTTTATATCTCACGTACTTCCATTCATCAGAGGCCAGCAACTATACTCAGTTTTTTTTATCAAGGGAAAGATGCACCTGACAGGTTGGTGAAGATTGACTGAATGCAACATTGTTTCATGATCTCATTATTATTAATTGACAACATATATATGAGGGGGAAATTTGAGTTAGTAAATGTTATTTGGACATGCATTCAGCCAGTTATCACCAACTTGTCAAGTGCATCTTTGCCTCAATTAAAAAAAACAGAGTATAGTCACTCATCTTTATTATGTGGCATAAGTAGCTTAGCCCTGGATGCGTGTGCTCCTATCGGGGCAATAAAGGAATGGACAGTAGATAGATACTCAGATACACAGTGCCTAAAGTAGGTACTGTAGTAGGAGACTGGTTGTTAATATTACAGATTTCTCACAGTGCCTTTCCTCATTAATGCAGTCTTTACAACTGAATTTAGAGGTTTTTCTTTATGCATCACATAAATAGTTTTATTAACCTCATGTGAATTTCGAGTAATATTAACTCATGTAAAAATCAGAGATCATGAACTGCATTCTTTTAGTATTTTGGTGTGGATGTTTTATTTACCATTGCTCACACTATTAACTTTTTAAGTGTTTGTGAGAAGGACTGATGTCATCACCATAATCCTTCTCCTCCTCTGGACGAAATGGAGATGAGCGTTCAAAACCATATTCAAATGGCAAAAATATGTATCATAACAATATATTCAAGTATCTTCCATAAAATCTCCATCATCACCTCCTAATAAATTCTGCATCAGATCCAAGCTCTTGCAGCTGTCATGCATAGCATCAGAATCCACCTGAATAACATATACCACAAGCTTTCCTTTTTAGATTCATCACTTAAAAGCAAACCTTTCCATTAAGAGGGTAAAGAACAGCAAACAAAGGTAATATAGATAGATAGATTGATAGATATACATAAATACAGGGTAGTCCATAATGCTCCACTTCCGGCTCTCCAGGCAGTTTTTTGTATGTTGCTGGGATGGCTCAGTGAGCATGATCAGTATCTATCATGCATCATTTATTGATTTCCTACTTGCACTGCCCACACCAGCAAATGAGTCATCTCCATAACACGTAAGATACCACCAGATGAGTTTCTACTGGAACACTATTTATGGACCACCTTATATGTATGTACAGTTTTCTATATACAGTGGTCCCTCAGTTATCTGACGTAGGTGGGGGCACTCATCATCCACTCAGTCAATGTAGTGCTGCTGTCAGGTGTCTGCCCTTTCCTCTCCTCCATCATTCTTTCCTTCATTCTTTCCTCGTCCTGCCTATGGGTGATTTTACACTTCCTCTTGTGTCTTCCTTTGCATCATTCTTTCCTCTTCCTTCTGCCTGTGGTGTCTCTACACTGAGTGACAAGCCAAATGGTTTCCTGTACACCAGCAAACCACTTACTACACTGGGTGGTAACCGTATAACCAAATTATGGCGCCTGGTGGTTTAGTGGGTAATTAAGATGCTCAAGTCAGATTGAGCCAGTGAAGGTTTATATCCAAGGGGTGTTTGAGGTTTATTGCTTATGTAATGCCACTCAGGGATGAGTGAGGCTGGTCACTTTCCTCTTAAATGTCAGGACCAATCTGCTTAGCCTCGGGCTCCTATGCTCCTCATGGGGCAATGTAGAATTGGATGATGGATGGATGAATAGTACCAAAAGCATTTCTGGGTAGTGGCAGTGTCCGGATAATGAACAATATCTCCCTTACAATACCCAGACCCTACCAATACCCAACCTCCAACCTATACCTTACCTATTTGTACATTACCTGTGTTTACTTTGCCAATGTTTTCCAGTCATTCAGGTATATTTAGACATCAAAATACACATAGGAATATCATAAATAATTTTTAACATCAAGTAGTGAGTGGTATGGGTGATGATGAGGTAGTGGTTCTGGGAGGGGATTTAAATGGTCATGTGGGTGAAGCAGCTCAAGGTTATGAAGGAGTCCATGGAGGATGTGCGTATGGTGTGAGGAATGTGGAAGGGGAAAGAATACTCGAGTTTGGGGAGGCTACGGACATGATTGTGTGCAACACACATTTTAGGAAAAGAATCAGCCAGTTGATTACGTATGAGTCCGGGGGAATTAGTAGTCAGATAGATTATTTTCTGGTCAGGAGGGTTGATAGGAGATTAGTGAGGGATGTTAAAGTTACAGGAAGCGAGGAGTGTGTGCAGCAGCACAAACTGTTGATTTGTGACATGGTGCTTAAGGATCGAGTGATGAGAAGGAGGACATATGTACCTAGGAGGAAAACATGGAAGCTGGGAAACCAGTCAGTAAGGGATGCCTTTTATAGTGAGATGAGGAGAGTGGTGGCTGAACAGGAAGCCGTAGATAGAGGCATTAATGAACAGTATAGAGCCCTTAAGAACAACCTCTTGAGAGTTACTGATACAATATGCGGTTGGACAAGAGGCCCACCAAGACATAAAGTAACTTGGTGGTGGGATGAGGGTGTAGAAGCTGCAGTTAAGGAGAAAAGAAGGCTTTTCCGGGAATGGAAGAATGGTGGTAACAGGGAGGAGTATTTGGCTGCCAAGCGCAGGGCTAGAAGAGAGGTATACAGGGTGAAGTCTGAGTCACAGAGACTTTTACTTGATAATCTAAATCATGGAGAAAGGAAAAATATGATTTTTAGGGTGGCAAATCAGGTGAAGAGGGATAATCGGAGGCGGTAGCTCGATCGGTAGAGAGTTGGCTTGCGGTCCCGTGGGACCCAGGTTCGAATCCTCGTTGGTGCAGGGAACAGTTTATGGATTTGAATTTCATTAAATCAGGCTTTACTGATCTACCAGAAGACCCGCCGACATGTCGTAAAAATGACCCTGCTAATACCAATACACCAGTCCTGTATGAGACAGCCCTAGCATGTATTCAATATGGACGGTGGGTGTTAAGCGCCGAAGTGGTGACATATAGATTGTAGGAGGACAACTGGGCCTTGATAGCAGGCTGTGAAGCCTATGCCCAGAGTGGGACACATAAAAAAAAAAAAAAAAAAAAAAATCAGGACATTGTAGGTGAGCAGTGTGTAAAGAATGATGATGGAAGGGTGGTGGTGAGCAGTGAGGATATTAAAGATGCATGGAGAGAGCATTATAGCCGATTGTTGAATGAGGAGTTTGATTGGGATAGAGAAGGTCTGATCCAGTGTTTGGCCCTTGGCCTTTGATTGACGCTGCTACTGTGAGTGAGGCAATAGGCAGGATGCGGGTGGGGAAGGCGGCAGGTGTGTCTGGGTTGACTGCCGAAATGTTGAAGGCCTCAGGAGATACTGGGGTGAGGTTAGTCACTGACCTGATAAATAGGATTATATATGAGTGTGTTGTCCCAGATGATTGGCTGAGGAGTGTAATTGTAAATGTGTACAAGGGAAAGGGTGATGCCCTGGAAAGGGGAAATTACAGAGGTATAAAGCGCTTAGATCAGATAATGAAAGTAATGGAGAGAGTTCTAGAAGGTATGATTAGAGAAAGAGGGAATATTGATGAGATGCAGTTTGGGTTTATGCCAGGCAGGGGGACCACTGATGCCATATTCACTGTTCGACAGCTTCAGGAAAAATATATTGGAAAGAAAAGGGAATTGTATTTTGTTTTTCTTGATTTGGAAAAGGCCTTTGACAGAGTCCCTAGAGAGGTGGTGAAGTGGGCAATGAGAAAGCTAGGGTTGGAAGAGTGGCTGGTTAGGGTGGTGATGGCCATGTACATGGGTGCTCGCACCCAGGTAAGAGTAAATGGAGCTTTGAGTGATGAGTTTTCCGTGAATGTTGGTGTGCATCAGGGGTCAGTTTTGAGTCCCTTGTTGTTTATCATGGTGCTTGAAGCCCTCTCACGTGACTTCAGAGATGGACTCCCATGGGAGATGTTGTATGCTGATGATTTGGTGTTGATAGAGAATGAAAAGGAGGCGGAGGAAAGATTTAAGAAGTGGAGAGATGGTATGGTGCACAAGGGCTTGAGGGTGAATGCAGATAAAACAAAAGTGATGATATCTAGGGTTGGTGGCGGTACAATCAGAGGAGAGGGAGAGTGGCCATGTGCAGTTTGCCACAAGGGTGTGGGAAGCAATTCCATCTTGTGTAGTGTTTGTGATAAGTGGGTGCACAAGAGATGTAGTGGTATTAGAGGTAGACTGCGAGATGATGCTGATTTCATGTGTGCGGCATGTCGGGGAGAGCAGGTGGAGATTGCTAGGCGTGAGAGGGTTGAACTTGCAGGTGAGTCTCTTGAGTGTGTGGAGGAGTTTCGTTATTTGGGAGACATGTTATGTGCCGGAGGTGGGGCTGGAGTTAGCTCGGTTGCTAGGGTGAGAAGTGGTTGGAAGAAGTTCAGGGAGCTGTTGCCTCTCCTGACATCGAGAGGACTCTCCTTACATGCTAAGGGGTCGTTGTATGCAGCATGTGTTAGGAGTGTGATGCTGTTTGGTAGTAAGACCTGGGCAGTAAAGGAAGAGGATATTCGCAGGTTTAAACGTACAGAAATGACAATGATTAGGTGGATGTGCAGTGCATCCCTGCGTGCAAGGCCTGGGGGGGCTGGGTTTAGGATGGAAGAGTTGAGAGGTAGGATGGGACTGGAATGTATTGGTGTTGTGATGAGGAGATGTTGGCTGAGGTGGTTTGGACATGTGGAGAGGATGGGGGATGATAATTGGGTACAGAGGGTGAGAGGTGTTAATATTGGGGGAGGGGTTGGGAGGGGTAGACCGAGAAAGACATGGGACGAGGTCATTAAGTGTGACTTAAGGGTTAAGGGACTGAACAGGGAGGCTGCCAGGGATCGAGCAGCGTGGAGAGCTGCCATTAGGTGACCAAGGCCGACACACGCAAGCATGTTGGAGCCTTCAAAAACGAAACGAAACGAAGAAAGCCATGCAAAGAAAACACTGAAAACCAAAAAACACCCTACCTATACTTTGTACAGTACCCCTCCAAATTTTGGCACTGTTTTCCAGTCATTTTGCCATGTTTAGAGATCAAAACACACATACAATCATCCAAAATAATTTTTATCACCAAGAAAACCATGTAAAAAAGCATTGAAAAACAAAAACATCCTACCTATACACTACTGTATGTACAGTACCCCTCCTAATTTTGGCACTGTTTTCTGGTCATTCTGCCATGTTTCAACATCAAAACAAACATAAGAATATCCAAAGTAATTTTTATCACCAAGAAAACCATGCAAAAATAACATTAAAAATCTCAGAACACCCTGCCTATACACTACTTTATGTACAATACCCCTCCTAAATTTGGCACTGTTTTCAGGCCAGTCTGCCATATTTTGATATCAGAACACATGTGGGAATATCTTAAATAAACTTGAACTGAATTTCCCTGCCAGAAAACATTTGATTGGCATACTTACCACTCAGTGCACCGCAGACAGGCTACGTAACCTGCACACCTCCAGCAGGTTCACAGTTGTCCCATGTGGTCTAGTGGCTAACCTTCACATTTAGCAAAGGTCAGAGAACTCCTCCTCCTCTTTCACATTTAGCAATGGTCAGAGAACTACTCCTCCTCCTCCTCCTCCTCCTCCCCCTCCTCCGCCTCCTTGAACTGAGTGATGAGTAGTGACGTGCGGCATGGTGATGGTGGCCTACCAGCCTCAGCAGTCTCGGAAGACAGCTGCAAACAAATGTCCAGTGGTGACTCAGCAGCTGTTGATGTGTTCAGTTGCAGGTCCAATGGTGAAAGCAGGAAACGAGGAGGTGGTGGTGCTGGTGAGAATGGGCTGGCACTCATGGGAGTCGCAGGCTTGAAGGAGTCAATCCTGGTCTGATGAGAGGACCGACAGTTCTGCTGGAGGATGACAGCGTCCCTGACTGCCTGCAGCTTCATCACCAGGCTGAGCAACACCAACTCGCTATCATAGTGTGGGTGCTCGATGTACTTCAGCATCTCCTCCAGTCTGGCACGTAGGGCACTGAGACAAGGGAGTGATGCAGTTGTGGGGGGCTGGAAGTCAGGGTCCTCATCCTTGTCCTCATTGATGTTGCTGTCCTCTTTCATGCCCACAGAGGCTGCAGCGGCGATCTTCTCATCAGACATGGTCTGATAACCAGGATCACCTCTGTTGTTGTCCAACGAATCCCTCACATCATCGACATCTACCTACTCTCCTGCTGTTTGAGGATGGCAGTGGAAATCACCTATGTCAAACCACTCAAAGCCATGGTCGGCTTCGATTCCCTGGAGGAGACGAGACCAACCGCTTTCGAGTGTTTTCAAGGAGACTTCCTTCCATGCATTCACCCAGTTGAACACTGCAGACTTCAGGTTTTAACACCGAAGATTCTGCAAAATCTACTCCCCACATGTGTCCTTGGCCACGTCGTCGTCCTCCAGCATCACCATCACCTCGTTGAGGAACCTCCACCAGTATAGGCTCTTTGCAGCCATGATAACACCATGGTCCAATGGTTGAATCAGAGCAGTTGTATTAGGTGGCAGAAACATGCACCTAATGCGCCTATCATCAGCAACCAAATCCTTCTCAGACGGATGTGCAGGGACATTGTCCAGGGGCAGGAATGTCTTCACCTTGTCACGAGCGATACCAAAGACCTCTGTTTGACAACGGATAACCTCCTTGACGAAGTGCCCGTGGAACAAGTCTCTGACGACCTTGGCAGTAAACCAGGCCTTCACAGAATAGAACCACACAACAGGCAGGCTATCATTCATCCCACGGAGACAACATGATTATTTTGCATGCCCAACAGTAACAGATTTGAGGCGGTGCATCCTGTTAGCATTAGCACAACACAAAACAGACACACGTTTGGATAACTTGCAACCAGGCACAGTCTTCTCCTTCTTCTCTGCAATGGTGTTGGTGGGCAGTGAGCAGTGGAATAGACCAGCTTCATCAGCATTATAGTCTTAACCAAAGGCAAACCTCTCATCCATCATCAGGCACTGAACTTTCTGGCAACACAGGTCAACATCCTCCGCTGCCACGTCCAAGCCCTTGCCATGTGCCTTACGGCCTGTAAGTCCATGGCAAAGCTTGCAGCGAAAGAGCCATCCTTCAGAAGCCTTGAAGTCATGTACATTGTGCAGGCATGCAAACTTCTCGGCTGCAGTCTTTACCTCAGTCCCATGCACAAGTACACCAGCATCATGTTGCTGGCGAAACCACAACAAAGTCAACCGGTCGATAATGGCATGCTGGGCCTGGGCCATGACCTTCCTGTCGTCCCTATGTGTACTTTTGCCGAAGTCCTGTCCATACTGCATAAGCTTTGTCACATGACTTCTTAATATGAAACATAGTTGAGAGGGCTAGATCATATTCTCGCAGAAGGCATCCTATGGTCCAGCCTGCATCAACCTCACTCAATATCTCACTCTTCTTCTCCAGAGTCAAAAACTTCCTCTTCCGCTTCACAGGTGGTGGTGGGACCATCATCACACACACGAGAATGCAGCAGAGGAGGGCCGCAACTTGAAGAAGGTAGGGGACCACCATAAATGCAACCACATTCACGGCCATACTTGCAAACGTTACCACTCACGAGGGAGACAAAGTCAGGAAACTGAGGTGCGGCCTTGTAGGCTGGCAAGCAGTGCAACACTGCCATATCACACCTCATGCTTTCCTCCGAGCACGAGGAAGCAAAATGTGACAAACTGACATCTGCATACAAGGTTCACTTCCAATTGCCCAGGCAAGGGTTATTACACGATGTCAACAGTGGATCACCAGTACGTCACCGCTTCAGGCAGTGTATGACTAATGCGGCCTGCCAGGTGACTCTGACCATTCAGTAGGGAAGTGGAGAGGCGCACGTCGTAGGGGGTTTAGCACTAATCCCGGTGGCCAGGTTATTCTCGCCATTTGGTGTAGAGGCGGACAGGCACTTTTACCGTACATTTAATTGTGGCTTGTGGTCTATGTCAGATGCATGGTGGCCATTTGGAAACACAACTCCCGATGACTGGGTGACTTTAGATGTTCGGTAGAGAGGCAGACAGCCGCTGTCACTGAACATGTACTTGTGGCTTGTGGTCAATGTTCAGTGTGCAGAGGCAGTTGGGAAATACTTATCCCGGTGGCCATGCAACGTTGGATATTCAGCCGGGATGCATACGGACCTTTTGACACTGCTTGTGGGTTATGATCAGTATTACTCGGGTGCTGGAGATTCGTTGGGAGTGATCGGACCAGTGTGCTGCTTTGACCACTCAGAACAGGGACAGACAGACATTGTGGGTTACGGCCTATTTCCTGCTCACAGCTAGAGCCCAGCAGCCACGATACCAAATGTTTGAACATGTCGACTGGCTGGCCGAATTTCTCAGGTTAATGTCCGGATAATAGCAAGTGAATTCGGATAATGGTTTAATAGAGCCAAGGTCAAGTATCCAAATAATGAACAGGTCTAGATACTGCACATCTGGATAGATGAGGGATTACTGTATATAAATATATATACCTGTGTACACATATATATATATATATA
>JAGKTI010037258.1:0-10925 GCA_018397915.1 Birgus latro
AAAAGAAGAAAGAATATAGTGAGTGACTGAGAAACAGAGGTGTGGAAGAAGGTGAGAGATGGAAGAGAGAGCTATAGATAGAAAGGAAGAAAGACATGAAAAGATTAGTAAGGGAGAAAGAAGAAACTGGATGAGGATTTTGAAAGGAATTTAAGTGAAAAGTGGAGGGAATGTAGGAAAATGTTCTGGAAAGAGATAAAGAGAGTTAGACAGGGGGTGTCAAAGAAGTTCGTCGGGGAATCAAAGATGAAAATGGTAGATTACTGGTGAAGGGAGAAAAAGTGAGCAGACGGAGAGAACACTTTAAGGAATTGTTGAACACAGAAAATGAAAGTAATGCGAATATAAGTGGCTGAAGGATGGCTGGGAGATGGAGGGATGTGCAGAGAGAGATGAAAAAATCAGTAAGATGGAAGTTGTGGAAGCAATGAAAAAAGTCAAAATGTGGAAAGCCCCGGGAATTGATGGAGTGTGTGGTGAAGTGCTGAAGCATGGGGGAGAGATAGTAGTAGAATGGATGTGGAAAATGTGCAGATTGGCCTGGGAGGAAGGCAGAGACCCGGAGGATTGGAAGTCAGGCATACTTATTCCCCTGTACAAAGGAAAAGGGGAAAAAGAAATGTGTGGTAATCACAGGGGCATTTGTCTTCTCATTGTAACAGGAAAAGTATATGGTAGGATACTTAATGACAGAGTTAGGGAAATAAAAGAGGAGTTAGTTGGAGAACAGGGAGGTTTTAGGAAGGGAAGAGGTTGTGTTGATCAGATATTCATTCTTAGGTCTATATTGGAAAAGTTTCTAGAGAAGGGAAAGAAGTTGTATGCACCCTTCATGGATTTGGAGAAAGCATATGACAGGGTGGATCGACAAGGACTGTGGAAAGTATTAAGAGTATATGGATTAAATGGGAAGTTGCTGAATCTTGTGAAGAGTATGTATGAGGGTGCTAAGGCTGCAGTATGCGTGGATAGTGAACTGAGTACATTTTTCTATCTGAAGGTTGGATTGAAACAGAGATGTGTCATGTCTCCATGGTTGTTCAATCTGTATATGGATGGGGTTATAAAAGAGATACAAGGTAAACCAGTGGATGTTGGGAGTTTGGAAACTCCCTGTACTGTTGTTTGCAGCTGATACTGTGTTGTTAAGCGAAGATGAAGTGGGCCGCAAGACTTGGTGGCTGAGTGTGGGAGAGTGTGAAAGAGAATGAAATCTAAAGGTGAATGTAGGGTAGAGAAAAGTTACGGTCTTCGAGTGAAATGAAGTCAGTAAATGTACAGTGAGGCTGGATGAGGAGGAAATGGATAATGTGAGTGCGTTTAACCCGCCGCATCCCAGCAGATTTTTCACTGCTTCCCCCCCCAACTTATGGAGTAGGATGGGACCCATCATTCGAGGGGGATGCTTGTGGCTCAATCGGTAGAGAAGCGGCCTGCAGTCCTACTTGACCCAGGTTCAAATCCTTGCTGGGGCAGGGAACAGTTTAAGGATTTGAATTTCATAAAATCAAACTTTACTGATCTACCAGAAGACCCGCCGACATGTAAAAATACCCCAGCTAATATCAGTACACCAGTCCTGTATGTGACAGCCTTAGCATGTATTCAATATGGACCGTCGGTGTTAGCGCCGAAGTGGTGACATGTAGAGGTGTATGGTATGTAGGAGGAATACTGGGCCTTGAAAGTAGGCTGTGAAGCCTATGCCCAGAGTCGGACGCATAAAACATAAATAAATAAATAAAATCCCATCAATTTTGATTTTTTTTGGGGGGGGGCTCAAAGCTCCGCTTTTGGTGAGAAACGATGGCAGATCACAGGGAAGTGCTCACCTGAGCCTAGAATTGGTCTAAACAGGTGACCCTCCATGCACCTGGTACCGTGTTCTCTGGAGGCACTTTGCTACTGTTCCGTTTTCTATGGTCCGGGTAATTTTTTTTTTTTTTTCTGCATAGGAAGATATTTAATAACTTGGTACAAAATAACATGTAGTACAAAAATATATTGGTTTTCACACAAAAACATAGGCGAAATAAGCATTATTCCATTAATCGATCACATGAAAATCGCCAAATTCTTGCACATATGACTCGCTGTGACTGTTGTTTCAACATACATTTCATTTTTTCAACTTGCATAATCCTTTTCCTTATACCCGTTTCCACTTTATGTAACTGTTATCACATATTTACAGGCCATACGATTGTATTTAGCTCATGTTTACATAATGAGTGAACTAGCTGTTACTGTTGTTTCATCTCTATTTTGCAACTTTTATAATACTTTTCCACTAACATTACACCTGTTTCCACTTTATATAACTGTTATCACATATTTACAGGCCTTACTATTTACTGAGCGTCAAATTATCGCATATGTATTGTACAGGCCTTACTATTATAGTGAGAGTCATATTATCGCAAGGACACACGTCATCAGTAATATACCAAAATGTAGCATTCCTGGAAACATGGCTCAAGGCACAACTCTACGCTGCAGTCTACACATTCGTACCTTGTGTCTTTCCTCTGAGTGGCTGGTCTTGGTTTAGAGTGCCTTCATACGTGACAGCGGCGCTGGGGTCTAGAACAGTTCGGTTGAGGAGGGATGAAACTGAGAAAGTGGCGTCCTGTGAGGCGTAGGGGAGTCTGGGCGGCAGTGGTTTGGTGGGTGCGATGGTGGGGCCTGTCCTGTGCATACCTGCCGATTATTTCTCGAGACAGCTCCCTCACAAACCCCTCGAAGGTCTTAGAGGTTCCCACTGTCAAAGCATGGAGGTAGTGTATGTTGAGGACTGTGATGTCGAGCAAGTGGAAGAAGAGCTTTTTGTACCAATTCATCGTGGTTCTGGCACACTCCACACTGGAAATCGTGGAGTCAGACTGGTCTTCTTGCCTCATGTTGACATTGTAGTCCAGTACCGACTCCAGTTTCCAAACGTGGTGCCTCCTCTCACTGTGGTAATCCACAGAGACTGTGCAGTGCATGATGGGGTGGTGCACCATCGACAGGAGGCAAACTTCACTGTTGTGGTTCCGTATG
The DNA here is from genome assembly GCA_018397915.1 of Birgus latro. Taxonomy (NCBI): domain Eukaryota; kingdom Metazoa; phylum Arthropoda; class Malacostraca; order Decapoda; family Coenobitidae; genus Birgus; species Birgus latro. The sequence goes on from JAGKTI010037258.1 coordinate 3,043, forward strand.
GTGGCTAGGATGTTATTCACCTTGAAGAAAACCACCTCATTCTTGTCAAGTTTCCTCACAATCTTGACCATGTGCTAACTGTTTTTCTTGACTGTGCCACAGACTCCGGTGTCGTGAAGGTGGAATTACCGAGCAAAAAGGGGGTTAGTGTACCAGTTGTCCTGGTACAAGACGTGACCACGATGAAGGTACTCCTCTATCACTGTCTTCACCACGGCCCCAGAGAGTCCAATACCACAATCTTCTATTATGTCTGTCTTTGCGCCTGTCACACATAACAAAGATCTTGAACCCAAAACGGTGTTTCTTGCTGGGTATGTACTGGCAAAAAGAAAATTCTGTATTGCCTCTCCACAATACGAGACTCTCGTCTATGACAAGGTCTCTGAAAGGATAGAAAGATGACCGGAACTTTTCACGGATGTCATCAAATACCATCCGTATTCTCCTAATTTTGTCAGTTTTATCAGCATTAGCAGGGTCTTCGGCATCGTGAAAGTGGAGGCAGCTGAGAATTTGTTGGAAGTGATTATGACCCATTACCTTCCCAAAGAAAGGTGTGCAGGTTATTGGGTTCATGGACCAGTATCCTGGGATTTGTTTTCTCTGTACAATACCCATCAAGAGAACCAGGGCCAAAAAGATGAAGATCTCACCTAGGGTTACTGGGTAGTTGTATTGTTGGGAGTGCTTGCTTGTCGTACCTTGATGCTCACTTTCACGGAGCTGGCTGCTTGCAAATAAATTCATCTACTCCATAATCCGCTCCACAAACTCCTCACCAAAGAACAGGTGGAAGAAATCCACCCTGGTGAACCTGCATGGATTCCAGGAGCAATGCAGCCAGACCGCCACTCCTCAGTGAAGGGGTGAATGATGGAAGTGAAATCACTCCCATCTTCCCAGTCCCAAGACACACCACCGTCTCCAGCATCGTCCCCATCATCTCCTTTGTCGAGGTGGGGAGGAGAGGGTGATGGGGGAGATTGCGGAGGTTGAGAGCGGCGCCCTTCCCAACTCGTGCTCCTCTTCTCTCTCCCTTTTCCCTTCCCCATTCCTTCCTTTCCCCACAACACGGGGCTGTGGGGAGGAAGCGCGGGATTCTTGTGGGGAGAAATAGGTGCTAGGGCACGGCTCTGCCACACCTGCCCACTTCCCAGGTGCACCGCATGCACGCCTGGGAACTGCCTCCCTACCACAACCACTTTCCCTTTCACTTATCACTCCCACCCCAAACTCGCACTTTCCCCAGACAAAGCACTAGCCTCATACCTTGTTTTCCTCCTTGCCGTGCCTTCAGCTCCCCACGGCGAAATCTTTTCCCCCTCCAACCACGAGGTTACACCACGTCCTACGGCACTATCGTCGTCGTCATCCTCGTCCTCATCAGACCCTTCATCTAGGAACTGGAGAGAGGTGCATGCACGTGTATGGGGTCCAGGCTGGCTTTCACTCACCTTACGGTACGTGACATACTGCACCTTCCTTGGCGACAGTACCTCCTCATCACTGCTGCTCGTTTCATCATCAGGCAGCACGTAGTCCTTGTCCTCCACACCGTCATCTAGTGAAGAATCACTATCGCCTGTGAAGGCCTTAAGGGTGGCTTGAATTTCATCGTCCGGGAGACCTCGGTGTGCCATGTCAGTTCTGAGTCACTGCTAACAGGTGAGTGACCGAGACAAGGGCGCGTGCAGGTCATGGGGGGTCTAGTAGAGGAAGCTGGCCCGTATAAATGTACCAGTACTTAACTGCACAACTGCTACTGCATACTGTGCAAACAGAACTGTGCATCACAATTAGTATACAATAATGTACACTATCCCGGCAGTTTTCTCCCCTATGTACCCCCCCCCCCCCCTTCCGGCAGTTTTTTTTTTTTTTGGCTCAAACCTCCGCTTTTTATAAGCAACATTAGAAAATACCAAAATAAGTGTTAACCTGAGCTTATAAGTGCATTATACGGGTAATCCTCTGAACACCTGGTACCGTCTTCTCTGGGCTCGTGCTGCTGCTGTCACGTTTTCTATGGTAGGGGCAACTATTGCAAACCACTCAAAATTAGTAGATATTTGTTCATTTGGTACAAATTTATATGTAGTACAAGAATATGTTGCTTGTCACACTATAATATAGGCTATATAAGCATTGTTTCACTCATCGAACATGTCAAAATTGCCAAATTCTTGTACAGTTGACTCACTGTGACTGTTGTTTCACCTTAAGTTCTATTTTTCAACTTACATTATACTTTTCCACAAACATTATACCACTTTCCACCTTATATAATTTTTGTCACATATTCACAGTGAGTGACATGTCTTTACTGGGTCACTGCTAACAGTGAGCTGCCAAGACAATGGCGTGCAGGGGTCATGCAGGGTCAGGCAGTGTCACTGCCTGCTGGCTGGTAGAGGAAGGTCTCACACATATGCCTACCAAAAATCACCCACAAAACATGAAAAATGTGCAAATGACGGACCTCACGAATTGCAGAACATACCAATACGTTGTCGGAATTGAGTGTGAAAAAAACTTGTGATGTACCCATTATGTCATCGGGATGCTGTGGGCTAAAGTACTGCCACTATGCTGTTCAGAAGTGAATTATATTCTAACGTTACAGCTATACAAATGCTCTGACATTAATGTACACTGTACATAACTAAACTGACACTACCATACACTGTACATTCCAATACGTTACAATATATGTAGAACAAAATGCCCCTAGAAGAAAATCCCCTGGGATAAAAGGCCACACTAGGAAAAAAAAAACATTTTGTATTTCTTGTATGTGTAACAGTAACCTATTCTGACAAACTGCCTAAAGCAGGGATGCACAACCGGTGGCCCGCGGGCCGCATGTGGCCCTCAAGCATCCCTCTGGCGGCCCTTAGTATGCAATAAAAGATAAAAAATAATAAAAGGTAATAAATTGATAAATAGCAGTTCAGATAATAATTCAAAATGTGCCGTGGACCCAGAACTGGACGAGAAGTGAACGCGTCAGCCACCGTGTCTAGACATTAGTCACTCTAGACGGGAGTCTGTGTGCCACACTGCCGAGTCGACGGCTTGAGTACCGATAGTCGTTATTAGGAACTCTTTTAGAGAGGGTTGATTACTCTTGCTCACAATGGCTGCTAGTACTTCTACTGGAAAAAATGCAACTCAGAAAAGGAAACTAGAAGATGAACACAGAAAATTTCATGAAATATGGACAAATAAATATTTCTTTGTGGAAAACAGTGCAAGCAATATCACTTGTTTGATATGCAAGAGTAGCATAGCTGTTTGTAAGGAATATAATTTGCAAAGGCATTATTTAACAAAGTACAAGTCTTATGAAAAAATCACAGGTGAACTAATGAAGCAGAAAATAAAATCACTGATGCAAGGTTTTGATGTTCAGAAAAACATGTTCAGTCAGAGAAATGAGTCACAGGATGTAACAGAAGTGAGCTATGAAATTGCAAATCTGATGGCTAAAAATTTAAAGGCATTTAAAAAATGTATTGTTATTGCTGTTCAAAAACTTTCTCCAGATGTTGTGAAGTATGAAAATATCAGTTTGAGTCGTACGACAGTGCACCGTAGAATTTGTGACTTCTCAGGTGATATAGTAGACCAGTTGAGAGAAAAAGGCCAACAATTTGTATACTTTTCCCTAGCAACTGACCAATCTACTGATGTAACATCTACAGCTCAGGTACTAGTGTTTGTACGTGGTGTAACAGACGACTTCTCTGTGCATGAAGAACTTGTTGGCCTCAGTTCTTTGAAAGGGCAGACTACTGGAAGAGATTTATTGAGTGGACTACTAGAGCAGATTTCAGCAGTTAAATTAAATTTAGACAATTTAGTAGGCATATCAACTGACGGGGCTCCTGCAATGATTCGTAAGCAGAATGGTTTTGTACAACAATTAATCGAGGACCCTGGAGAGCGAAAAAATGAACTGAAACAGTTTCACTGCATAATACATCAACAGAATTTGTGTGGAAAAGAACTGAGCTTCGAACATGTAATGAAAGTTGTAGTTTCCACAGTGAACTTTATTAAGTCACGATCAGCTTTGCATCATCGGCAGTTCAAGCAATTTCTTGATGAGACTGAAGCAGAGTATGGTGATTTAGTATTTTTCACTGAAGTTAGATGGTTAAGCAGGGGAAATACACTGCAGAGATTCATCAGTCTTCTGGATGAAATAGTGATATTTCTTAATGAAAAGAATAAAGTAGTCCCAGAACTTGACGATGTGGATTGGTTCTGCGATCTGGCATTTCTTGTTGATCTCACAAGTCACTTAAATAACTTAAATCTTAGACTTCAAGGGAATAACCAAATTATTTCTCAGCTAGCAAACCATGTGACAGCCTTTGAACAAAAACTAAAGTTGTTTCAGTCACAGCTAATCAAAGGTGAATTAGTACACTTCCAAACTACCAACTAATGTGTGAAACACAGTGTATGTAAGAAAAATGAACACTATGCAACAACAGTAAGAAAACTCAGGGAGGCGTTTGACAGCAGATTTGGAAACCTCAAGAAAGAAAGGAATAACTTGATGTTCAGCAACCCTTTTTCAGTATCACCTGAAGACGTGGAAGTTGAAGCCCAGTTAGAACTGATTGACCTTCGGAACAGCGATATTCTTCATACAAAGTTTAAGGAAGCGGACTTACTCAATTTCTATAATTGTTTGCCCAAAGATCAATATCCTTGTTTGAAAAACAAGGCTGCTATTTATGCAGCCTTATTTGGCTCTACCTATATATGTGAACAAACATTTAGTCTGCTAAGCCGAAACAAGTCAAACATTCGAAGCAGGCTGAGTGATGAAAGTTTGCACTCTGTTTTGCGACTGGCAACAACAAAGTATCAACCCAACATAAAGAAGCATGTCTATGAATCACAGTGTCAAAAATCGCATTAAGAAGACTGTGTCATGCATGCCAGGTAAGGATTAATCATAGTTTTGTAATGTAATGGATTAAGTACTATATTTTTACCATTAAGCACCTAAAATTTCTATATTTTTGTTTAAAATAAATCTTGTGGCCCTCAGTGAGTTTTAAGTTTGATCATGTGGCCCGAGGAGCCCAAAAGGTTGTGCATTCCTGGCCTAAAGTAACATAATTTTGCTAAACTGAATCGAACCCAAGCTAACTAGAAATCCTACCCTAAGATAAATGAACATTCTAACATAAGCTATGCTATCCAAGCAACCTTACTTAACCTAACCAGACAACCTCACTTAACCCAACCGAACAGCCTACCCTTACCTGACCAATCAACCTAACCTATTTGAGCAACCTAAAACAAACACCAAATATAAGGACAACCTTCCTTACGTTAGCTTACCTAACTGAACAACCTAATCTTAAAATGACCTAACAAGTTAACTTTATGTAACCATAACCTTGGCTGGAGGATTCCGGATAATTCTTGTTAATTTCTCAATCTTCCCATAAAATTTATGAAAATTCCTTTCTAACTCCCAAAGGGGGATTCCATCCCTCCCTTGGGAGCTATTTTAAACAAACAGATTCTGCAGATATTTAAAATGTAATGACATGGAATTTAGTGGTATTATGGACATTTTTAGTATGCTCTGGAAATACTATAGACAATTTTGACTTTTTTTTTTCATGGCAGTTATCTGGGGACCCACTCTTTGTCATTACTTTTAAAAGGTACAAATTAAAAGCCAAAAACCATCTGACCTTATATCAAATCTGTAAACAATACATCATAGGCTTTGCTGACCATTTTTTTTTTCTGTTTATTTTCCCCCTTGGAATGTCTAAATTCCCTCTGCTCTCTTCCTCTAACTTAAACTAACCTGCTTAAACCAGTTCTCACTCCAAGCTTAAATTGGTCTAACCTAATTTAAACTGAGCTAACCTACATTATTCCAAAATTAAATCAACCTAACCCAACCTAAACAATCCATGTCAAACTAGAATAGCACTTAGTAGAGCGCATACTTCCGCCAAGGCTCAATATGTAGCAGGAAAAAGACTACCCCCCTATAAAAGCATATTTAAATCCGCTAGCTCTGGAATTTTATATGGATCCACGCCAAACTGTACACATTCGCAGATACCAGTACCCTAAATATGCCTGACTTTTTTCATCAAGATCCATGCAATATTCTCTGAAGAATTTTAGAAAATGTTGAAAAACGCCCTATCTCGCAATGTTAAAGAAGTGAAAAAAAAAAAAAAACTCCTGGATCCGCACATTTTCCGGATCCGCACCAAAATTTATATGGTAGGAGTCTATTCTGGGCCAAGGCCCATTCTTCTACCAAGTTTCGTGGAAATCCGTCCAGTAGTTTTTGTGTAAACTTGCTCACAAACCAACCAACCAACAAACAAACAAACAAACAGATAGGGGTGAAAACATAACCTTCTTGACGGAGGCAACTAACCCAATGTAACCTAAACTTGAAGTAACCTAATCTTAAACTAACATAACCATAGGCTTAAACTAACCTTACCTAGCCCAACACTAACTTAACCTTAAATTAGTCTTACCTAACAAAGTTAATCTTACCATTACCGAAACCAATATTAAAGAAAACTAACCTAACAATAACTAACCCAGACAAACCTAAATGTAAACTTAAATTAACCTACCCTAACCCTAATTTTATGCTAAATAAACCTAATCTAACCTATCTGGAAAGATAGTAGCTATTTTAAACTATATTACAGTACTGTCTGTGCTAGTTTAAGCTATTCCCCAATGGGAATTCGTGTTGACAGTGTTCAGTACCGTACAACACGACACGCTGTACAGCTGTACGTTACTACATATTACACTATTACACATTCACATTGCTGTATACACTGTAAAACACCAAATCACACTATAATGCATACTTCAGTGCTGTACAATACCAATGTACATCGTGGTATTACACAACACTAATGTACACTAAAATATTGTACAACACTAATATACACAGTATAATACAGAACACAAATGTACACTCTAATACTGTACAGCACGAATTACACTGCTGTACAATACACTGCACTGTACAGTGCTGGATAGCACCCCTATAAACCACACGTATTTCCAGGTTGCTGAAAGATACAGTAGGCGCTAAGGACGGTCAGGCCCTCCCTTAGCGGCTCCCGTAACTCGTAAGGTTGCCGAATATCATCAACATCCGATACCACTCCGTTTTCCCCCACACGTAGCGAGTTAGCGAGTTACGGGACAGCAACTGCATTAGTACATTCGGCCCCAAGGTCTGCTTCATGTTTTTTTTTATAAGGTGTAAGTTGAAACTGCCAGGAGACCATTGCCTGGCCGAATATGGTTTACATTTCACCTCTCGGCCGAAATGATTCTCGCGAATCAATGTTAAAGCCCCAGTCACGAAAATCATCACAATCGTGCTAATGGTTGTAGCGCTTTCGTGACGCTTCCTCGTGGTCTTTTGTGACGTATCGTGACTGTTCTAGCACATTCTTGGACTCACGAAATGTTTGTGCTTGCACAAAAAAATCGGGGAACTCGACGAATTTTGTACCCAACATAGCACTGTCATGATATTATCGTGACGTACATAGGTCTATCATGACGCACCAATAATTTGATTAGTAGTGCTATCGTGATGATTATCGTGACAGTGTGACAGGGGCTGAAGGCTTTGGAATTTCCTGGATTTATTTTTACTGTCATCTCATCCCATGCAGATATGAGCTTGAGGAAGTCAGGCTAGCCAACCACAAATATGAAACTGTTGTAGACCTCTCATAATGCATCATCACATGTTACATTCAACCTTCAAACAAAACCGAGTCGTAGCTTTTGTCTTTGATTGTACCTACACACACACACACACACACACACACACACAC
>JAGKTI010037259.1:0-10925 GCA_018397915.1 Birgus latro
TGAACAATTTTATCTCCTGGACTGAAACCTATCTCTAGGGCTATTTCTCTCTGTCTTGGATCTAGCCAATGTAAAAATCTCAGGTAACCTAGCAAATCTACAAAGTTTTTGAGTGAAAGCATAGGAGTTCCATCAACGTCTTCTATCCATTTTGTGCCTATTAACAATTGTCACATCTAACTACTAGTGGCCTTCATGGCGGCCGCTGCCTCCCGTAATTTGGCATTTTGAGTTGCGACTGTCATGTCCCCCTCCATCTTGGTGAGGAGATTAGTTAAACCAACGAGAGATGCGGCATTTGAATGCTGGCAACAGAGCTGTATTAGTTCCTGTCGGAAGTCATCAAATGTTTTAATGTCATCAGATTGACCTGCACGGATCGCGGCTCCTACTTCCGATTTGCCTTGGTGTAACCGAGCCATAAGATAAGAGACTTTGAGGGGTTTATCTGTGATTCGCCGATTGTGAATGTCCGTTTCGACCTCTCTAAGGAAGTTGTAAACTGTCCAGGTCGAATCCTCGTCAGTAAATTTAGGGCGGTTTGCATCATCTAAATAGATGGACTGTGGGGGACGGGATGTATTAGCCATGGTTGGAAGAGTGTGACTACGTAAGTGTGGAAGTTACTGAAGTAGGCGGTTGAGAGGGTGAGGAAGTAGTGATAGTTGAAGGAGCAGGGATAGAAGGAAGCTCTGAAGAATCAGGGAAAGAGGAAGAGGTATCTGGACTTACGGTATCTGGATTTAAAGTATGTGGGTTGTTTAGAGCAGAAGTAGGAGTAGTAAGAGTAGTGGTGATTGTGGGCATGAGAGTGGAATGCGAGTGGTCGGCGATATGTTTTTGACACGAGCGGCCACTGCGGAGATGAGTCACTGAATTGTTATCGTCGGTACCTAGTTGCTCACTTGCAGTTTGTTGTCTCTGGTGGGTGGGAGAAAGCTCAGTAAATTCGAAATATGATATGTAGTGTGGTGAGAAGATTTAGGATGAGGTACGAGGAAGAAAATGTGTATACTTACAATGTGAAGATGAGGAAATAGGCAATATTTGCAATGGTAATGAGGGCTTACATGCAGAATGGAAGTGAAAATGAATGAAGATGAATGGGGTCGGGCATTAATAAATAAAGTGTGAAGTGTGAGATGAGTTATAAATATGGTCGGTGAGGATGATAATGAAGTGAGGATAGGGAAATTAATATTTACACAATATGCAATCTGTAGAGAAAATCCGGAGAATAATCTCTATAGAAAGTCAAGTAATAGGCTGATGAGAATGAACTACAGTATATTTACATATATCGGTTGGTGAATAGAGCGAAGTGGGCTTCTAGCTTGAGACACTATTTGAATGAGACTGAGTGGTGGAGATGTAGTTAAGACAGTTCTTGAATGAAGTAGTGTAGGTCGTCGGGGACGAAGTTAAGACGGTGCTTGGATGAGGTGGGCTGGCTCGCCGGAGATAAGACGGTACTTGAATGAGGAGTTGTAGGTCATCTTGGATGAAGTTAAGATGGTGCTTGGATGAGGTGGGCTGGCTCGCCAGGGATGAGATGATAAGTGAATAGGTGTGTCTACCTAGCAGCGAGGGGAAATGACAGGGGGGGAGATGACGTCACCAGTGAAGTCGACCAATGAGATGCGAGCTGGAGCGTTGGAGTATGGCTAACAAGACGTTGAGTGAGAGGGCTGGCGATGACGTAGAGGTCGGTGATAGGCTGGCCGCATACCCAGGCTGGAGGGAAGGACGTTGGCGTTGCAGAGCGTGGTGTGGGGATGTCGTTTACCAACGTGCTGAGTCAGCACCGTGCCAGATGTTTCGGAGAGGGAGTGAAGGGTTTATCAAGGTGGTAAGGTTATTGCCTCTGGAGGAGCATGAAAACTGTGACTTAATAGGTCCTTATGGAATAGGGGCACAGTTGGTGAGGAACAGGTGCAGAGGGCGGTGTCGGTATGAATGGCAGATGGTAGTTAGTTGACACCAAGAGAGATGAGGTGACACAATATGGATGAACAACAAGGCGTTTGGCTGGAACGTAGATTGGAGTAGAAGAGAACACCAGCACTAATGAGTTTGTTTGTGTCACTAAAACACTGTAGGGAGGCGATAAGAAATGGAGATTCGACTCACCGCTGCACCAAATTGTACCACAACTCTGTTATGTTATAGTTGAATATGAAAGTCCTTGCGCTGTGGTATAAGGAAGTTTATTTACAGAGAACGTACACACAGATGTGCTCCTCACAAAAGCTGCCCTCAGACTCACTCCATATGTTGAAGCGAGGCTTGGGAAGGCAGGCTAGGTCAGCATTTTTAAGATCTAACAGTGGGGGTACACAGTGGGGGGTACAAGTGGGAGATCATCGAAGTAACCTGATGAACTCACTTGGGAAGTTTTATTCAAATGCTTCTTCTATTTGACTTTTTTTTATTTGGTAGGGGGCTAACCCCTCAAGAATCTTGGGAGGGGGGAATCATGCTCCCCAAATATCGATATGTAATTTCTTTTTATGCATACAGAGAAAACATAGAAACTGCATACTTAATCCTACGATATTTATACTAATTTCACTGAGATCCATGTCCTCACGATCCTCCATTTCTGATCGCCTTTATTTTTGGGAGGGTCTGACCCCTCCAAGAATCTCTGGGTGTTCACGCGTTCTCCAAATATCGCATTACGATGAGAGTCTACTGTACAACATGTACTAAGCCTTATCTGCCCTCCTTTAACTATTTCTAAAAAAATATATTTGGCTAGGGGGACTGGCCCCTTTAAAAGTCAGGGTGAGAAAATTGTATATAGTGGAAAACCTTCCTAGTAACCAAACGAAATCACCAGGGAAGTTTTATTCAAGTATTTTCCTCATTTCTAATCGTTTCTCTCTTTGGGGAGGGGGTTGACTCTCCTAGGATAACTGGGAGGGGTCACACTCCCCAAATATCGAATTACGGATGAGTCCATTGTTCAACATCTACTAAGAAATCAGTCATATCTGCCCTCCTTCCCCTATTTTGATTCCTTCCCTAAAAATAATGGTGAAAATTTCTATGTACTGGAGGATATCATCAAGTAGCCAGCTGAATTGACCTGAGAAGCTGCGTTGAAATCCATGTGCTCACTTTCCCATACTTCTGATCATTTTTTTTTTCTTTTTTTGGTGGGGGGGAGGGGGTTGATCCTCAGTAATCAATGGGGGACACGCTCCCACCAATATCGCATTATGGATATGATATCACATTACGGATATGATCCCATTGTGCAGCATATACTAAGATATCAAAATCATTTCTCCCTCCTTTCAATATTTCTGAGAATTTTTCATTTCGCTAAGGGAGAAGACCCTCCTTCAAAAAATCAAGGGTGGAAAAATTTATATAGTGCAATACATTTCCAGAAACCCGAAGAGCTCACCTAAGAAGTTTTATTGCAATCCATCAGTTCCCTTCCCTTATTTGTGACCATTTTTGTTTTGGGGAGGGCAGCTGACCCCCCAAGAATTATAGGGGAGTTACGCTCCCCAAATATCGGATTACGATATCAGACTCATATATTCCGTCGTTTTTTTTTTATTTCTGAGAATTTTTCCATTGACCAGGGGAGCTGAGTCTCCCAGAAAAGTCATGGCTGGAAAATTATGGATAGTAGAAGACCTTTTCAGGAACCCCGACAAATTCACTTGGGAAATTTCATTGCAGTCCATTAAGTAGCCTAGTTAATGCACACACACACACACACTCACAAACACACACACACACACACACGCACATAGCATGAGTATGGCGATATGGTATAAGGCGTGTTGCCAAATTATACCATCCTGCTTCGCAAGATTGATAAAAGTGGCCTATACGAGAAGAAAATGTTATTGAAATGAAGAGGCTAACCACCTGAAGGACAGCACCCTTGGCAACTCCATGATGCAACTCAGTCACTCCACCACAAAACACCATCAGACACCTCGCAACAAACTCGTACCAGTACACAGTCTAAAAACACAACAAAACAACACAATCATATCACAAAGCATACTACAAACACCACCGCACAACTGTGTCATTCTACCACACTCAAAATCATATTACTATCAAACACAATGAAACTACCAAACAACACAAGCATAACACTACACAGCACAATTTTATCACCACATAGCACAATCATACCTCCACACAATGTAGTCTATCGCCATACTACACAGTTATATCACCACATAACATAATCATGCCATAATACAACACAATCAGATCACAACACAATACAATCATACCACCGCATAACACAATCATACTACCACTCAACACACCCATACCGCTACTCAGCACACCCATACCACCAAACAACACAGTCATACCACCACTCTGTCTAAAAACACCAACATACATCCACACTGCATATTCATGCAATCTTCTTGTATGCTAACGATAATTAACGATAAACCTTGTCTTTATTTTACAGGACAAACGATTCCGGGACAGGATGAATATGCTCCCTAAAGTTATGGCAACTTCTGAAACGTCTGGTATCATCCCTTCGCACGCTGATGAGCAAGAGGTGCAGTGTACAATCGGGGACTAAATTTTGTTTACTGTTGCAATGAGTCTACTTCATTTAGGGCACAGCCGACACCTTGTTCCCAGACATAGCATATCAAAGTGAATTATATGTGACCAGGGGAACATACCAAACCTTTCTCAGCTTAGGAGTACGAGTAGCCAAAGGAGAAATGTGACAAGTAGTAGATGTGAAATGTTAAGCAAACCAAACCTTTCTCAGTTTAGGAATAATAACCAGCAGAGAAAAGTGATTAGTACAAGATGTGAATTTATACACAGAGTAACCTACCAAACTTCTGCAGTTTAGGAATGGACCACCAAAAGAAAATGACAAGTAGAAGGGCAACATATTAGGCAAAGAAACACACAATGCCTCTCTCAGTTTAGTAATACTGGCGTTAGGAGGAATAGTATAAGAGGTGAAATATAAGGCAGAAAAACATGTCAAGCCTCTCACAACTTAGGAATATTACCAAGCAAAGAGTACTGACTAGTAGGGGAGGTGAAACATTAGATAGGAAAATACTGTATACCAAACCGCCCTCTGTCTAGGAGTGTTACCCAACAGAGGAATGTGACAAGTACAAAAAGCGAAAACTTACCAAACCTTCCTCAGCGTGGGAATACTACCCAGCAGGGTAATGTGGCAAGTAAAAGAAGTGAAATATAAGAAGAACCATTGTCCCTGACTGAATTACCTTTCCCATAGACAAGCAAAAATTGCAGCTTCAATTATTTCATTGTACTGTGCTTTAAATCTTCAAATTTCGTGCTGGTATTGAAGAGGGAACCTTCACTTAGTGGCACCGATATATCTGGGTGATTTCACTACCTCGTTACACAAAAGTCTTTTCTCCCCCGAATGGAGGATGGTGAGCTGCTGATAAAGGACAGTTTCAACCGACATACCGGGTTCACGTCCAGGTAAGGTTGGAGCCTTAACGTCAGCTTCTACAACATGTTTCTGTAAATGCTATATCAAAATTTTTCCAGCAGGTATCAAGATCAGCACACTCACAAGATGGGGACACTGACACAGTATTCCAGCCTCCTGAATGTGAAAACAAAATCAGAAAATGGACACAGGTACAGTGAATGTAGCATTATGAGGAATGCTTGTTATGTTTTGTCAAGTATCTACTATACAATAATCCTGAGTGTGTGTGTGTGTGTGCGTGTGTGTGTGTGTGTGTGTGTGCGTGTGTGTGTGTGTGTGTGTTAGTGCAACCAGAACTGGAAAAAGAATGTAATGAAACTTGGCAGGATCACTGGAATTGGGTCTCAGATGAACGCATTTCATTATCATAGCCGGATGGTTGGAACTGAGTCCCAGATGAACAATTTTCAATGTCATAGCCGGATGGTTGGAAATGAGTCCCAGATGAACGATTTTCAATATCATAGCCGGATGGTTGGAAATGAGTCCCAGGAGAACGATTTTCAATATCATAGCCGGATGGTTGGAAATGAGTCCGAGATGAACAATTTTCAGTATCATAGCCGGATGGTCGGAACTGAGTCCCAGATGAACGATTTTCAATACCGTAGGCGGATGGTTGGTAGTGGGTCCCAGTTGAATGATTTTCAATATCATGTCGGTTGATATATTCTTAAAAGATATCTTACCTGCTTAATAATTGTTCCCATTGCTGTTACAACATGCGCATGTGGAAGGGATGGTGGAGTATATCTGCGTAGTTTTCGTATGTCTTTGGAGAGAGAGAGAGAGAGAGAGAGATAGGGGAGGAGTTTGAATCTACACCCCGATATCTGTTCCTTCACTGATGCTGCGACTGGATGCTTTATTCAGTAGTAAATGGTGGTAGTTATATGATGATGGTGATGGTAGTAGTGGTAGCTGTGATGGTGGTGGTAGTGTCAGGACTCTAAAAATATCATAATACAATACATAATAGTTGTTAGCATATATAGGTAATCTAGAGGTTAAGCCAAAGTCATAGCTAGGAAGTGACGTTTGCATTCCCTCTCAGCAAGAATGTCACACTATCTATCTATCTATTGCCAGACGCCTCAGTCCCGCACGGGGTGGCCACAAACAAATCGCCTCCATGTCACTCGTCCCCCGCCATTTCACTACCACTCTCCCAACTCACACCCCCCTCTCTTATATACCTCTCAACTCCATCCCTCAATCTCATCCTCGGCCTCCCCCTCCCTCTCGCCCCCTCCACCTCACTCACATACACCCTCCTCGTCAGTCTTTCACTCTCCATCCTCTCCATATGCCCAAACCACCTTAACGTGTTTCTTCTAACGCTTCCCATCACGTCCACAACCACACAACAACGCTCCTTCACTTCCTCATTTGTTAGTCTGTCTCTCCATGTGACTCTACATGCTCCTCTCAAATAACTCATTTCCACTGCTCTCACTCTTGACTTCTGTCCTTCCAACAGGGTCCAAGCTTCACTTCCATATGTTAGAGTTGGTATCACAATACTGTCATGTAACAACTTTTTCACTTCCATGCCCACCTCCCTGTTTCTTATCACTGCATTCAGCGAACCAGCAACCTTCCTTCCCTACTGCACCCTTTGGAGCACTTCACCCTCCAGACATCCATCCTTACTCATCACACTGCCCAAGTACTTAAATTCACTCACATTCTCCATATCCTTCCCATCCAATCTCACTATACATTCACTGGCTTCACTTCTTTCGAAGACCATCACTTTACTCTTCCCTACATTCACCTTTAGATTCCGTTTCTTACACACTCTCCCAGACTCATCTACCAAGCCTTGCAGCTCCCCTTCGTCTTCGCTCAACAACACAGTATCATCTGCAAACAACAGTACAGAGAGTTTCCAATCACTGCCCTCTCTCACTAGGGCAGCTCCAACATCCACTGCCCGACCTTGTATCTCTTTTATAACCCCATCCATGTAGAGATTGAACCACCATGGAGACATGACACATCCTTGTTTCAATCCAACATTCAAATGGAAAGATTCACTCAGTTTTCCATCAACACGCACTGCATCCTTAGCACCCTCATACATACTCTTCACTGCCTTCAACAACTTCCCATCCACTCCATATATTCTTAATACCTTCCACAATCCTTGTCTATCCACCCTGTCATATGCGTTCTCCAGATCCATGAAGGCTGCATACAACTTCTTGCCCTTCTCTAGAAACTTTTCCACTAAGGATCTAAGAATGAATATCTGGTCTACACAACCTCTTCCCTTCCTAAAACCTCCCTGTTCTTCTCCAACTAATTCCTCTGTAATTTCCCTAACTCCGTCAATAAGTATCCTACCATATACTTTTCCTATTACACTGCGAAGGCAAATGCCCCTCAGATTACCACACACTGCTTTTTCCCCTTTTCCTTTGTACAGAGGAATAATTATACCTAACTTCCAATCCTCCGGGACTCTACCCTCCTCCCAAGCCAATCTGCACACCTTCCACATCCATTCTATTACAATCTCTCCCCTATGCTTCAGCATTTCACCACACACTCCATCAATTCCTGGGGCTTTCCCCGTTTTAACTTTCTTCATTGCTTCCACCACTTCCATCCTACTGATTTCTTTCTCTCTTCTCATAACCCTTCTTCTCCCCGCCATTCCCCACCCACTTATACTTGCATTACTATCATTTTCTATGTTCAACAGTTCATTAAAGTGTTCCCTCCATCTGTTTACTTTTTCTCCCTTCTCCACTAGTAATCTACCATTTTTATCTTTCACACCCCCACTGACTTCGTTGGCACCCTGTCTAGCTCTCTTTACCTCCTTCCAGAACATTTTCTTACATTTCCTCCACTTTGCACTCAAATTCCTTCCAAATTCCTCATCTACTCTCTTCTTACTCTCTCTTACTAATCTTTTCACCTCTCTCCTCCTCTCTACATATAACTCTCTCGTCCGTCTCTCAGCTTCTTCGACGCCCCTGTTCCTCATCCACTCATTATATGCTTTCTTCTTTTGTGCCACAGCCTCTCTCACCTCTTCAGTCCACCATGCTGTTCCCTGAACCCCCTTTCGTCTTCTCTTCACCCCACACACCACCTCACATGCTGCACAGATTTCTTCTGTGAATATCTTGCACACACCTTCCACGTCCCCCATCTGCTCCAATCTTTATTTACCCAATCGTTCCTCCACTTTCCTTTTATATTCAGCCTTTATTCCATCCTCTTGTAACTTTTCTACCCTCCTTGCAAGAAATACTTCCTCCTGTCCTTCCCTTCTTCTCTTCCTCCATCTTGTTTGGATTCTGATTCAGGCCACCACCAAGTTGTGGTCAGAAAGTCCACTCCCCCAACCTCTATATACTCTTGCATCCATTACGCATCTTCTCATCCTTTCATCCACAAACACATAGTCAATCATTGCCATCCGTTCATTCATTCCACCATCCACCCTTCTCACCACTCGCCATGTATACCTATGGATCATTTTGTGCCTGAAGAGGGTATTAGCTACCAGCAATCCCCTCCCAGCACAAATGCCCACTAAAGCACTGCCATTCCCATCCATCTCTGCAGGCACACCCCATTCACCAACCACTCCATCCACCTTCTCATTCCCTACTTTTCCATTCATATCTCCAATCAGAAACACTCTCTCATTCCGTTCAAACTTTTCCAAGCAGGCTTCCACATTTGTCCAGAACTCTTCTCTCACTCTACTTACACGATCTTGCGTTGGCACATACACGCACACAATTACCCACATTTGTAGTCCAACTTTCACTCTTACCCACACAATCCTTGACCCAACTGATCCATACTCTCATACATTCTCCTTCCACCTGTTGCTCACAACAATACACACTCCCTCTTTCGCCCTCTCATTCTCACCCACTCCTGCGCATATACCCCATCCATACTCCCATTCTCTCCCACTTTGACCTCGCCATTTAGTTTCAGTTATTCCACATATATCCACTTTCGCACTCTCAAGCACCTGTACAATCTCTCTCTCTTTCACCTCATCATTCATACCCCTGACATTCCATGTTGCAATCTTTACCATGTCCTTTGTCTGGTCCTTTTTCGTTAACTTTTGGTCAGTCCTTGTCCGAGGCTTCTTGTTCGTATTTTTAGTTAGTTGTTTTTACGGGGTGGGGCATTAACCCACCTCCAACCCTTTTAGTCGCCTCTTACGACAAACAGGGACACTGGGGGAGAATTCTTGAAAAAACCCCTACCCCCACACACAGCACAATAAGCTACAAACAAGCACCTCGTGACGCCTGATGGAAAGTCCCCAGATCGAGAAAATTCCACTCCACCGTCCAGTATATGTGACACAACTCTCCAATACGAGAGAGAAGGTGTTAGGAGACAGAAGGAAACAGGAGTGGGAGCAAGAAGGGGGTCTAGACTCAAGAGAGGAGCATGGTGGTAAATAGGGGGCAGCAAGAGTTAGCCAGCGTAAAACGCTCTCATGTCTTACAGTCTTGTGTAATACACTCAGTGTTAATCTTGAGTTCTCCTTTTAAAGAAAATAAACTACAATCAACCCCAGACTCATCTTTATCTTTTCTTGTCTAAGGTTATCTACTTACAAATCTACTCATGGTTATCTACAGCTCGGCTATGACTACAATATACTTAACTACAAAATACGAGTTCTACAATAGTTATCCCACCGCTGTCACCAATGGTGGTGGTGGTGATAGTGGTGGTGGTTGTAGCTGTGATGACACAAGTGATGGATGTGATAACTGTTCAGAAATTGCTATCCTTTCAGCAAGTGCTTTGCAGCATTATAGGGCCGCAAAGCACTTTGCTACAGAGCGAAGCGTGATTAAGAAAAGGCTCTAATTCCGAATAGTCCTGCATGCCCCACTACGTCGGTGAGCTTCTATTTTTCTGTACCCAATGCAACTCGATATATGTGGGGGGCGGAATGTTGGAGTGCACATACCCAAAATGCTTGCTGTTTTTACACAGGGTTACTCATGAGCCAGGAATCATATATCTATCTATCTATCTATTGCCAGACGCCTCAATCCCGAACGGGGTGGCCACAAACAAATCACCTCCATGTCACTCTGTCCCCTGCCATTTCACTACCACGCTCCCAACTCACACCCCCCTCTCTCATATACCTCTCCACTCCATCCCTCCATCTCATCCTCGGCCTCCCTCTCCCTCTCGCCTCCTCCACCTCACTCACATACACTCTCCTCATCAATCTTTCACTCTCCATCCTCTCCACATGCCCAAACCACCTTAGCGTGTTTCTCCTAACGCTTCCCATCACGTCCTCAAGCACACCACAACGCTCCTTCACTTCCTCATTTGTTAGTCTGTCTCTCCATGTGACTCCACATGCTCCTCTCAAATAACTCATTTCCACTGCTCTCACTCTTGACTTCTGTCC
>JAGKTI010037260.1:0-10925 GCA_018397915.1 Birgus latro
ATGAGTTATTTGAGAGGAGCATGTGGAGTCACATGGAGAGACAGACTAACGAATGAGGAAGTGAAGGAGCGTTGTGGTGTGGTTGAGGATGTGATGGGATGCGTTAGGAGAAGCACGTTAAGGTGGTTTGGTCATGTGGAGAGGATGGAGAGTGAAAGACTGACGAGGAGAGTGTATGTGAGTGAGGTGGAGGGGGCGAGAGGGAGGGGGATGCCGAGGATGAGATGGAGGGATGGAGTGGAGAGGTATATGAGGGAGGGGGGTGTGAGTTGGGAGCGTGGTAGTGAAATGGCAGGGAACAGAGTGACATGGAGGCGATTTGTTTGTGGCCACCCCGTGCGGGATTGAGGCATCTGGCAATAGATAGATAGATAGATAAAGACCAGGGAAGATGAAGGTACAGTAATTTTCCCACTATCCGATGTAATAGAGCCAAAGGCATGACCGGAGAGTGGTCTTGTCCGGATAGTGGCCCTAAGGCTCCAGCACTGGCCATTCATGACCCTAACCTAACCTAAATCAGAAAACCACCTAACTACCTCCCTACCGGATATGCATAGCACTTATTTAAGTCCCCTTTCACACAAATAATGCACATAAAGCATGATTTAATTGAATTTCTACCAAAAAATGATTTAGAGGTGAGTAAGGCATAGGTGCTCACAACTTGCCAGCAAGTGTAAGTAAGTATCAGACATGGAAATCACTATGAAAATCACCCTTTCTCACATCATCGTTTGCATTAATTAACACAGAGCTTGAAATCACTGAATTTTAACCCAAAAATGATGAATTTGAGGTAAGTAAGGCATAGGTGTTCACGTGTTGGCAACTTAGTGTAAGTAAATACCGGACGTGGCAGTCACTATGAAAATCATCATTTCTCACATCTTATGCACTAAAATATGGGATACAAAGCATCAAATAAATAAATTGTTACCAGAAAAAGAGTTAGGTATGGCAAAGGTGTTCACTGTTCACCAACAGCACCGGTCATTCTTGACCCTAACCTAACGTAACCTAAATCAGAAATTCACCTACCTACCTCCCTACCGGACATGCACAGCACTTATTTAAGACCCCATTCACATAAATAATGGGCACAAAGCATGAATTAATCAAATTTTAACCCAAAAATGATGATTTTGAGGTGAGTAAGGCAGTGGTGTTCGCCAGCTGACTACATAATGAACATAAGGAAGAGACATGATTATTACTGAGAAAATCACCTTTTCACAGTCTATGCACTCAAATATAGGGCACAAAGCATGAAGTAAATAAAATGTAACCAGAAAAATTATGATTTAGAGGTGTGTAGGGCAAAAATGTTCACCAATTGACTAGATAGTGAACGGATGTAAGAGACATGGTAATCACTGAGAAAATCACCTCATTCACAGCCTGTGCACTCAAATGTGGGACACAAAGCATGAAATAAATGAGGATTTGGAAGTGATTATGGAAAATATTTAGCAGTTGACAGTGTACTTACATGTCCATGATGGTTGTTAACGAATATTACCCCCACCTCTAAGGTTTTAACAGTGGTCATAATTGCTCTTGAAGCATGTCCAGTAATCCAGTGTTTAACTACGCTTTATCCTTTGCACTGTGAATTATGATTATTTAAACAAGAACGAAAATACCGCAAACGATCTGGCAACTCTTCACTCTTCATGGGAGTTGAGAGAGAAATAGCAGGAGGGGGGGAGCGCAGGAAGGGAGCTGGTTGCCGTGCGCGGGAATTCAAATTGACGTGGTCCAAAAAAATCAGATTTTTTCTTTTCTTTTCTTTTTTGCAATTTTTGGGCATTTTGGGGTTTCGACCATCAGCCTATGATGTCCGAACAGTGAGGTAACCGGATAGTGGTCGTCTGGAAAGTAGAGAGATTACTGTATATGATTTATACCAATATAACAAATTTCCAGTGGAATATGTGCATGTGGAATTTTTTTTGAGCCTCAAGAGCAATCACTCATCACAGATAACTGATTTTCAAAGCGTCTTCAGTTTTTTGGGGGGATTTTTGTTGGTTATTCATTGTTTTCTTGATATTTAGCATTAATATGGACAATTCTATGTGTGTTTTGATGTTTCAATATTGCAAAATGATCAGAAAACAGTGCCAAAATTAGGAGGGATACAGTACATTCAGTAGTGTATAGGTTGAGTGTTTTTTGTTTTTCATTTTTTTTTCATGGTTTTCTTGGTGTTTAGCATTAATATGGATAATCCTATGTGTGTTTTGATTTATAAATATGGCAGATTGACCTGAAAACAGTGCCAAAATTAGGAGGCTTACTTTACATACAGTAGTATGTAGGTCGGATGTTTTTTGGTTTTCATTGGAAATCAGGTATAATTATTCATCTGTACAAAGGAAAAGGGGAAAAAGCAGTGTGTGGTAATCATAGAGGCATTTGCCTTCTCAGTGTAATAGGAAAAGTATATGGTAGGATACTTATTGACAGAGTTAGGGAAATTACTGAGGAATTAGTTGGAGAAGAACAAGGAGGTTTTAGGAAGGGAAGAGGTTGTGTAGACCAGATATTCATTCTTAGATCCCTAGTGGAAATGTTTCTAGAGAAGGGCAACAAGTTGTATGCAGCCTTCGTGGATCTGGAGAAAACATATGACAGGGTCGATAGACAAGGTTTGTGGAAGGTATTAAGAATATATGGAGTGGATGGGAAGTTGTTGAAGGTAGTGAAGAGTATGTATGAGGGTGCTAAGGCTGCAATGCATGTGGATGGCAAACTGAGTGAATCTTTCCATTTGAAGGTTGGTTTGAAACAAGGATGTGTCATGTCTCCATGGTTGTTCAATCTGTATATGGATGGGGTTATAAAAGAGATACAAGGTCAGGCAGTGGATGTTGGAGCAGCCCTAGTGAGAGAGGGCAGTGTTTGGAAACTCCCTGTACTGTTGTTTGCAGATGATATTGTGTTGTTGAGCAAAGACGAAGGGGAGCTGCAAGGCTTGGTAGATGAGTTTGGGAGAGTGTGTAAGAAATGGAATCTAAAGGTGAATGTAGGGAAGAGTAAAGTGATGGTCTTCGAGAGAAGTGAAATCAGTGAATGTACAGTGAGATTGGATGGGAAGGATATGGAGAATGTGAGTGAATTTAAGTACTTGGGCAGTGTGATGAGTAAGGATGGTAGTCTGGAGGGTGAAGTGCTCGAAAGGGTGCAGCAGGGAAGGAAGGTTGCTGGTTCGTTGAAAGCAGTGATAAGAAACAGGGAGGTGAGCATCGAAGTGAAAAAGTTGTTACATGACAGTATTGTGATACCACCTCTGACATATGGAAGTGAAGCTTGGACCCTCTTGGAAGGACAGAAGTCAAGAGTGAGAGCAGTGGAAATGAGTTATTTGAGAGGAGTATGTGGAGTCACATGGAGAGACAGACTAACAAATGAGGAAGTGAAGGAGCGTTGTGGTGTGGTTGAGGACGTGATGGGAAGCGTTAGGAGAAACACATTAAGGTGGTTTGGGCATGTGGAGAGGATGGAGAGTGAAAGACTGACGAGGAGAGTGTATGTGAGTGAGGTGGAGGGGGCGAGAGGGAGGGGGAGGCCGAGGATGAGATGGAGGGATGGAGTGGAGAGGTATATGAAAGAGGGGGGTGTGAGTTGGGAGTGTGGTAGTGAAATGGCAGGGGACAGAGTGACATGGAGGCGATTTGTTTTGTGGCCACCCCGTGCAGGATTGAGGCATCTGGCAATAGATAGATAGATAGATAGATTGTTTTCTTTTTTTTTTTAATGGTTTTCCTGGTGTTTAGCATTACTTTGGATATTCTTATGTGTGTTTTGAATTCTAAATATTGCAGATTGACCTGAAAACAGTGTCAAAATTTGGATGGTTACTGTACGATCACCCAAAACTCGTTTTCTTAAAGTTTCGGACAAACTCCCTGGGTTTGGCAACATTCACTTCAGTGAGAGTTAGGAGACCGAAACAATCTTTGCCTTCCCTGCAAACATTTTTTATGGTGTAAAAAAAACTAATTTTGCTAAAATATTAGTTAATTTAATGTTTATTTCTTTTTAGGCCAATAACAATAATTAAGTAAAATCCTGTAAGCCAAGAAACCATTTACAATGCTGGGTGGTAACCATATAACCAAACCATACGTGCTCCCTACGTGTCAACAAGTGGGTTGGTGGAGGGTTAGTTCCCCTCCCCGTAAAATAAATAACTCAAAGTCAAATGGCCACCCCTCACGGGATTATGGTGTCTGGCAATAGATAGATAGAAGTAAAATCAACATCTGGCACATTTCCAGTTGCCGCGATTCATGCCAGCAGTGCGTTACCAACGTAGCAATTTTCCCACTAAATTTAGAGGTTTTAAAAGCACTCTAGCTTGTAAAAATTAAATATTTTCTGTGTACCTGCCGTTCTTTTAAAGTCCTGTCTAGCATTGTTTTCCTTAATTTTCCCCAGTCTGGTGGATTTTTACTACTTTTGAGACCAATCTAGTGGATTTCAATGGTTTTACGTTGGCAACACTGCCCAGAAGGCCGTACGTTGGTCAGTCAGTCTCATGTCATGGGAGTGGGTGGATGTCTCAGTTTTTGTCACAATCCCCCCCCCTTTTTATACAATCCTTTTTGTCTGAAGTTTTCTTTTTCTTACTCTTTTGACTATCATCCTCTCCCTGATTAGTTCTTGCATGATGCTGCTGTACGTATTTTATTACGTGTTAGATTTCATCATGTGAATAAATTGACTAATTTTCTCCTAGCAATTACATTGGTTTCACCAACTGAATAAATAACTGAATACCGGCAGATTAATTTGCTTCTTGATAGCAACACAAGTGGTTAGGGGTTGTTCTTGGGCACATGCAATAATTTGTCTGTCTTGGTCTTGTGTTGTGCTAGGAGGGGCTCTGTTTGGCAGATTTTCTATGTTTACCACTGTCTATATTGCTTACCTATCCGTTAACTGTCGTCCTCGATGTTAGGTTGCCAGGATTTCTGTCTTGCTGGAATATTTGCTAAATAAAGAGCAATAATCTGCTTGCACTGACAGGCTATAATATCGTGTTGATGATCCATCTCGCTATGGCACTTGTGGTTTTCCCACATAAACATTATCCTGCATAGAGAATTAAATGTGGATAATAATATATTTTTAGATGTTTATTTTTCTGAGTTGATGGCATTCGTGATTTTGACATTACCATTATCTGTGTGATTTATTTTATGGGACATTTTTCCTTCGGTATTGTTGATTCAGGATGTAAAATAAGTATTACGAGAGTTTCTCCGCATTTTAACCCTGAAACCATTGAGCGATAGGCTGTGCGTTTCACATTCTTTCTTACCTCTAAGTCTCAACTTTAGGATATTGTGGTTTCCTCTTCCGTAATACAAGATATTACATGATAAAAATGCTTATATATTGTTTTTTGTTGTTGTTTACTTAAATACTGCTCTTTCCGGTGTGCATTATAGGAAATATAACTAGGCCACAGCAGTTGCCAGGTACCTCTTTCTGAGCAAAAGGCACTGCAAATCGGGTCATCACTTCTTTGGGCATTTGAACTTACAGTTGTGTATAGGTGGGGTGTTTTTTGGTTTTCATTATTTTTTTTGCATGATTTTCTTGGTGTTGAAAATTGTTGTGGATAATCGTATGTATGTTTTGATGTCAAAATACCACAGAATGATTGGAAAACACTGCCATAATAAGGAGGGGTACTGTACATACAGTGGTGTTTAGGTCGGGTGTTTTTTGGTTTTCAGTGTTTTTTCTGCATGGTTTTCTTGGTGTTTAGCATTACTTTGGATACTTCATTGTGTGTTTTGATGTCTAAATATGCCTGAATTACCGGAAATCACTGCCAAATTAGGCATAGGTACTGTACAATTAGGTTAGGTATAGGTTGGAGGTTGGGTACAGGTAGGGTCTGGGTATGGTAGGGGAATACAGTAAGACCTCACTGTAACGGACTAATTGGGGCCAGAGCCGGTCCGAAAAATGCGAAATTCCGATAAAAGCGACATCCGGACTTACCCCTGCTAATTCGGACTTTTTCTGATATATCAGACCTTAGTCCGGATTGCATCAGTGGTTTTCACCACCATTGCAGTATTGTACTGTGTTATACCTTCACTACATTAATCAAATGGCATAATAATACTGTACTGTGCACTGAAAAACATGTCTTTTACTTGTCTTATTGTGGTGAACATAGCTGAAGTGGTCAGGCAGTCCGGACTGCTTTCTGGCTTTATCAGACTTTTTCCGATATATAGGAGTTTAGTCCGGTAGCTCCTTGAGTCCGATAAAAGCGAATTCCTGTCTATTGAAGTCCGTTATATCGAGGTTTTACTGTAGTGTCCATTATCCGGATGCTGCTACTACCTGGACATGCCTCTGGCTCTGTTATGTCTGGATAAATGAGGGATTACTGTACTTTTACCCCAATCAGAGATATGAGCCAAGTCAGACATTAGGTGTGCCATTGCCTCATCCCTCATTTGTTGAAGTAGCTGTTGAGATGGACATTGCGGGAACTAAATGGAAAGGTGAAGGGTGGAATCATCAGCGTATGAGTAGATAGGGTTAGATGTACAGATTAGAATGTCATTGATGAATAAAAGGAAGAGACTTGGTGATAGGACAGAACCCTAAGGAACATCACTGTTGATAGACCTAGGAGAAGAACGGCAGATGTCTACAATGACAGCTGTAGAACGACAAGAAAGGAAGGTATAGATGAAGGCACAGATAGAAGGATAGAAGCTGTAAGAGGGCCATTTGGAAATTGAAGATTTATACCAGACTTGATCAAAAGCCTTTGAGATGTCTTGTGCAGTGGCAAAGCTTTTGCCAAAGTCTTTAAAGTCTGAAATATAGGTGAGAAGATCACCAGTGGAGCATCCCTGATGGAACCCATACTGATGATCAGAAAGAAGGTTGTGATAGGAAAGATGCTTTAAAATTTTTCTATTCGGAATAGACTTGAAAACTTTTGAGACACAGGATGTTAAATTGGTTGGACAATAGGTAGAGGGTTGGGAATGGTCACCCTTCTTTGGGATTGGCTGAATGAGAGCAAACTTCCAGCAAGAAGGAAAAGTACAAGCTGAAAGACAAAGGCAAAAGAGTTTACCTAGGCATTGTGTAAGCACAGAAGCACAGTTCTTGAGGACAACAGGAGGGACCCCATCAGGCCTATATGCCTTGTTCATATTGAGGCCAGTGATGGCAGAAAATACATCAGTTGAAGACATTTTAATGTCAGCCATGAGGAAGTCAGAGGGGGGAAGTGATGGGGGAACAGCACTTGAATCGTCTAAGGTGGAATTGGAGGAGAAAGTCTGAGTGAAGAAATCTGCTTTATCAGTAGAAGAAATAGCTACAGAGCCATCAGAGTAGAAAAGAGGAGGAAAGGATGATGAGGCAAAATTGTTAGCAAGGTTTTTGGCAAGGTGCCAAAAGGAGCGGGTAGAATTTGAGTTGGAGAGTTGAGAGCATATAGTACTTATGAAATTGTTTTTAGCAGAGTGAAGAACAGACTTAGCATGATTCTGGGCAGAAACATAAAAAAGATGTGATTCAGAAGTGGGTTGGCTCCAGTACCTTCTATAGGCCCTCTCCCTGTTGTGGACAGCATTAGAACATGCGTCATTAAACCAAGGCTTTTTTGCATTAGTCAGAGAATATGGGAAAGGAATGTATGCTTCCATGCTTGAGAGAATAATGTCTGTAATCCACAAGACACACGCAGATGGCTCCCAGCCATGGAAGCAATAATCATTCTGAGGAAAATCAAAGAAGTACTGACTGAGGGCCTCCCAGTCAGAAGCTCCAGTGTGTCACAGATGACATTTCTTTGGAGGGTCCACAGGCCATACTAGAGCGATAGGAAAGATTAAGGTAATAAGGTTGCGATTGGAGGAACCCAATGGAGAGGAAAGATTAACAGCATAAGCAGAAGGATTAGTTGTAAGGAAGAGGTCAGGTATGTTGGAATTCTCTCCAACGTGGTCAGAGATACAGGTAGGGTGCTGTACAAGCTGCACTAGGTCATTAAGAATAGAAAAGATGTAGGATTGTTTACCAGGTGGGTCAGTGAAGGGAGAGGAGAGCAAAGGTGGTGGTGAACATAGACAGCTCCTAGAATGGAGATTTCAGAGAAAGGGGAAACGGATAGGATGTGTTCCATCATAGAAGTAAAATAGTCGAAGAATTTTTCACAGTCAGTAGAGTTAGGGGATAAGTGAACAGCACAGTTATATTTAGTCAGAGAATGACTGGAAAGCCAAAGCCAGAGAACAGAGAATTCAGAAGAATCAAGTTCAGGAACATGAGAGCAAGATAAGTCATTGCGTACATATACACAACAGCCACCTTTGGTTTTGAAATGAGTATAGAGAAAGTAGAAGAATACAGAGAAGGGTTTGCTATCAGTTGCCTCAGACAGCTGAGTCTTTGTGAAGAAGAGATGAGGTTTAGATAAGTGCTGCTCAACAGAGAGAAAGTTATAGGAAAAGCCTTAATGTTGCAGAAATGAAGAAGAGGTGAGTCACACAGTGGTTCCAGGCATCTCGCTGGGTCGTCACAGGGAGAGGGGCGGATGGTGGGGGCATTTATCCCCCCACACCCACCCCACACTGGGACTCCAAGGCTTTGTTCAATGATGCCACTTTTTTTTTCTTTTTCATTTTTTTTTTAATAGGAAGTGTAGTGTGTCATGTGATTTGGTATTGACAGTTAGAGAAACTTGTACTGGAGAGCATGCTGTCTTACTTTCTGTGTTAGTGAAACACTGAAAAAGTTCAGCAAAGGGGGATGGTCAGGAACTAGTCCGGAGGGCTGATGAAACGGGAGCTCCAGCTCTTCCCATCATCAGATTTCTATCCATCTCGGGAGTACTACCCTGCTCAACTTGTGCTACAGTGCACTCCCTGTATATATTCATCTTACATATAACAGTGGGAAGTGGTGCAACGATGGCAATCACTGCAAGAGCTCATGCCAGTAGCATGTGCATCATTTTGCCCCTGATTAGTTATGTTATTTTGCTTTATTCAATTATTTATTTTCTTATTTTACCCTTTGCTCCTTCAGTTGAAAGCATCTTTGGCCATAATGTCATCTCCATATAAAACGGAGTGATTAACATTAAGGGTTGAGAACTGTGTTTTGGATGTACAGGTATTTCCATTAGGATCCCATAATATTTTATTCAGTAGGCAGTAGTCTTAATGAATGAATAACTCGGAAAAATATTAAATATCGTAACTATACAAGTTTCACTACTATTCACTGTTCATACTGTTCAGTGATTATACAGTCAGCCATCAAACAGTAATTTTTAAGATTTGGGACCAATCCTCCTTGAGAAAAACAATCATTGGGGGTGATTGGTGAGTGAAGTAGTTCTGAACTCCTCTCTCTCTCTCTCTCTCTCTCTTTTTGTATGTATTTACCTATTTGTAATATACAGGAATTGAGCTAAGCTCGTGTTGTCCTGTCTCCCTATTTACGTTTATCTAATCTAGTCTTAAATACGTGAATGTTTTTCGCCTGCACCACCTCTTTGTCTAAGTCATTCCAAATACTTATGCTTCTGTTTGGGAAACTGAACCTTTTGAGATCATTAAGACATTTACTTTTCCTCATGACCTCTTGTTCTTCCATCATCCAACACAAAAAGATCCTCTCTATCCACCCTTTCCAATTCTCTTAAGCCTTGTACACACCGAGATACAAAGTCTATGGACAGTCAAGCGACTGTGTATCTCGACTGTTGCAAGACAATCCTGATACTGACGGGCGACAGTCCAGGGACACTTTGGAGACAAGGCAGCTTTATCTCTGGATTGTCTAGTGTTGCGAGACGGTTGCTAAACATTTCTACTATTTTCTCGCTGGACGGTTGCTAGACAATCAAGAGACAGTCCAGCGACTGTCGCGTGTTTTTTCTGCTGACCACATGTTAATCAGTTAAATTGAAAATAAATAATGTAGCATGTAGCACCTCGCTCATCAAAAGTTAGGCGGCTATTGAGCCCCCGTGACTGAACCAGCCACCACGTGAATTTTGAAATATCAGTTTACAACCAACATTTGTCATATTAAAGTCAAGAAGTGATATTTCAGTCACAGGCAAAATGTACATTTGAAGATATACATTTATGGACGAATATACATACATACATACATATATATATAATATATATCTAGTGGGAGACAAGATACAACCAAAATCTTGTCTCTGGACTGTCGCGTGACTGTCCAGGGACAGATTTAGATTTTCCTGAGACAGTAGTGCAACAGTCTAGTGACATAGTTGCGCGACTTTTGCTAGGTAAAGTATTTTGGTGTGAACGTGACCCAGAGACAGTGTCTGGCAACTGCTGTGTGACAAATATAGATTTTTCTGAGACAGATGTGAGACAGTCCAGAGACCATATTGCGTGACTTTGTATCTTGGTGTGTACGAGGCTTTACATTTCTAAATACTGTATCGTGATCAAGTCACATCTTTCCTTTCTCTGGCGCCGTGTTGGTAACTTCAGTTTTCCAATCTCTCCTCGTTGGTGAGTTCCCTTAAACATGGTATCATCCTCATTGCCATCTGTTGAACCCTCTCTAGTTTATCAATATACTTCTTCAAATGAGGTGACCATACCACAGCCGCATACTCTAGTCTTGGTCTTATCATGATCACTATCATCTCCCTTAACATTTCCTCATCCATATAATTAAAAGCCACTTTCATGTTCATCACTAATCTATAAGTTCCTCCAGTAATTTGTTTATATGCTTTTCTGGTGACAAGTCATCCTGAATAATCACTCCCAAAACTTTCTCATTCTTTCTTTTACTAATTATCTCATTGCCCATTTTATATGTCCAAATGAAAGATATAGCTTGCCGCAAACAAGTTTATTCGTACAAGT
>JAGKTI010037261.1:0-10925 GCA_018397915.1 Birgus latro
GTGTGTGTGTGTGTGTGTGTGTGTGTGTGTGTGTGTCTGTTTTTCACTCCTGTTGGAATGAAGGGCTAAAATGAGATCTCCATTAAAAACTTCCACTATTAAAAACTACTCTAATGTAAATCTGTTTTTAAGAAGCAGGACTGCTAGGTAGGTGACACTGGAAAATTCCCGATGCTTCGAGCGTTCTGAGTTGCCAGTCAGAGTTGCCAGGTGGCCTGCTGTTGCAATCGGAGCTGTTTTGTAAGGTTATGCAATAAGTTTTATTTTTTTTCTCTCTCTTTCTCTATAATGTTGTATCTGGATGACTGTTTGATAAATTCTTAAATTATATTTCAGTTTGTATGATGAAGCATTTAGAGTGTTATGTAACATAAGAAAGCTCTGGAATATTTTGGATGTCTCTGACTTGGAACTGTTGTCGCTGTGAGCACCTAGAACAATCGAGTGGCGAAACAGGTTAAAAAACGATGAGGGAGAGAATAAAGGAAGTTCAGTCAGTTTTACTTGTGGCCTTTTGAAGTTAGTGTAGCTCTGGAGTTGTGAAGCAGACAGTGTAATTATTTGGAAAATGAAAGAAAAACATTCGGGAGCCGAGTGCTAAACGCCCGCCAGAATATGCTATTTCCTAAATTCAAGATCTTGGCCACATCTTCATACCCTGAAGGTTTCATGATGATAGCTCAAGCGATTCATGAGATATACCTTACCTTACCGAAGTGCCGTGCACCTGCAGACGTTGGCGACCATGGAATGCCACACCTCTCTATCTTCTGTCATTTGCAGCAGTTGTCCAGCCGTGTATCCTCCCCTCGCTGTTCTTACTATTCCATCCATATACTTCTCTCTTTGCCTGCCTCTTGCTCTACTACCTGGGACTATTCCCGTTAAACTCAAGTTCTCTATCTTTCCTCTTCTCATAACATGTCCTAAAAATCTCATCTGTCTTCCTCTTACGTGTGCCAGTAATTCTCTTCTGACATCCATTCTCCTTAACACTTCTTCATTTGACATTCTCTCTGTCCAAGAAATTTTCAAAAGCCTTCGCCAGCACCACATTTCAAAAGCTTCCAACTTTATCTCCATCGTTTTACTAATAGTCCAAGCTTCACATCCATATAATAACACAGACCAGGCATAAGTTTTAACTGCTCTTCTTCTTATTCGTATTGAAAGGTGTCTGTTACTTAGTATATTTCTCATCTTCTGAAATGCCTTCTTCGCTTCAAATATTCTTCTTTTAATTTCTTCGTTACATCTACCATCTTCCGTAATGTAGCTTCCCAAGTAGCAAAATCTTCTCACCTGCTTAATCATCTTATCATTCACTCTTACAATGCACCGAGGGACTTGTGCCTTCTTACTAACTACCATCACTTCCGTTTTATCCACATTAATTGTCAGACCTTTTTCTTCACTCGTTTCCTTCACCACTGTCAAAATATCTTGAAGTTTCTCCTGAGTGTCAGCAATCAGTACCGTACCATCTGCGTACCTTATATTATTTATATTTCGTCCTCCAATATTAAATCCTTCTCGTCCTTCAGCTGATCTCATTATCATCTCGCTGTACAGGGAGAACAGATCTGGAGATAGAACGCACCCCTGTCTTACTCCTCTTCTTATATCTATCCAATCACTCTGATCTGCTCCCACTCTTGCTGCCGCTTTCTGATTCCAGTATAGCATGTATATCATTCTTAAGTCTTTTCCATCTACTCCAATACTTTTCAATATATCAATTAAATCTTCATGTCTGACTCGGTCAAATGCTTTCTCATAATCTATAAAACACAAATACATATCTCTCTGCATCTCTATACTTCTCTCACTTAACATCCTTAGTATAAATACAGCGTTTCTTGTTCCTTTACCTTCAATAAAACCATACTGCTCTTCTGCTATCTCATTCTTTATCTTTGCTCTAATTCTCTCTAGCACAATCCTTAAGATTACTTTAACTGTTTGACTTATTATACTTATAGTTCTATGTTTATTGCACTCTAGAGTTCCCGGTTTCTTTGGTATAGTTAAAAGTATTGACTTACACATATCGTCACTGAGTTCTCCACTATTGTATATCTTATATGCAATGCTGGTTATCTTTCTAATACTAAACCTGCCCAGAGCACGCAACATCTCCACTGCCACACCATCTTCTCCAACTGCCTTTCCTGCCTTCATTTTTGTAATTGTTTTCTCTACTTCATCCTCACCAATAGCAGGGCCATTCATTTCTACATCAAGCTCTAACTGCTCCGCTCTATCATCCCTGAACAATTCTTCGATATACTTCTTCCATCTATCGAGTACTTCCTCCTTTTCCATTGCTATCTCACCATTCTTCTTCATTATTGCTTCACCTGTACGTAACCTTCCTCTTCCAGTAAGTTTTTTCACTCTTTCATACATCATCTGTGTATCCCTCCCTATTTGCCAAATCTTCTATCTCATCACGCTGTTCGTTTATCCAATTTTCTTTTGCAGCAGAACATCCTCTTTTGACTTCTCTGTTTAGTTCTCTGTATCTTACTGCATTACTATGTTTAAACTTTCTTCTTTCTTCCATCAACTCAAGTATGTCTTCCGTCATCCACTCTTGTCTTGCTCGTCTTTCTTTCCTTGGTATTATTTCCTCGGCTAGTTCCACATATGCTCTTTGTAAACATTTCCACTCGTTTTCCAGTTCATTCATGTCACACTCATCTGCAAATGCTTCGTATCTATTTTGGACTGCAATGCTATATCGATCTCTTATGTCTTCTTTCCTCAGTTCTTTTAGATTCATTTTTGGTTCTCTTCTTCTCCTCTGCATGTCCTTTAATCTTAATCTTACCACTGCTACGACAGGATTATGGTCACTGTCACAATCAGCACCTGGATATGTTTTACAATTTATAATTGGGTTTCTGTATCTTTTATTTATTGATATATAATCTATTTGATTTCTATAATTATCTCCGGGGCTCTTCCTAGTATATAATCTCCTTAGGTGTAATCGGAACCAAGTGTTCGCGATCATCTGACTGTTTTCTGCACACCAAGTCAGTCCATAAATCACCTCATTCGTTTCTCTCACCAAGGCCAAACGGACCAACTGTATCTCCAACTCCCCCTCTTCCCACTTTTGCATTTACATCTCCCATTATCATTATTATTTCATGAGTCTAACATTGTTGTTTTGCTGTGTTCAGGTTGTCATAAAACTGGTCTATATCTTCATCTCTGCTTTCAGCCGTTGGTGCATAAACTTGTATAATACTAATATTAATAGGACTTCCCTTCAGTTTAACCAGCAACACTCGATCCGATATCGCCCAATATCCAATTAGACTCATGGAAATCTTTTTGGCAAGCATTACACCCACACCTCTTTCTGCTGTGTCTCCGCCTGAATATACAAAGCATCCGTCATCTGTGTTCAGTTTATTCACACCTGGACTCCTCACCTCACTAACTCCTAAGATATCTATTTTTATCCTCTTCATCTCTCGTTTCACATTTTCAAAATTTCCAGCTTGATACAAAGTTCTTAAGTTCCATGTAGCGAATCTTATTTCTGTGTTTCTTCGGACAGTCGCTTGTTGACGGTCTGGAACCACCTGTCCTGCATGGTCATCCCTACCGAGCGAGGCAGCTGCATCCTTTTCTTGGCTACAGCTCCCATTCACGCTGTTATCTGTACTTCTTCTTGTGCGACTTTCCACGGTTTTCTTGGATAATACACGGTAAGGGCTCCAATCCTTTTCTGCGGTTTGGTCCACGGCTTCTTATTGGTTATTTGGAGCACCCCTAGAGGAAAGGCACTTCCTCTAGGGATTCCCCCATCCGCCACCCGGGGGACGCGCCTGGTAGGAGTTTACTCTCCCTCAGGTCATGAGATATATTGGTGCTAAATGTGGGCAATAAAAACCAGTTGACCTTTAGCAATCATTTTGGTGATCTTAACCTTGACCTCGAGTACCCATTTTCGAACTCGCCCAGGATTTTGGCCTTATCTTGATACCCTGAAGGATTCATGTTGATAGCTCAAGCTGTTCATGAGATAAAATTGTGCTAAGGATGGATGATTAAAATTATCTGACCTTTGGCAGCCATTTTGGTGACCTTGACGTTGACCCTGATTGCCGATTTTCGAACTCGGCCAAGATTTTGACTATATCTTGATACCCTGAAGGTTTCGTGTTGATAACTCAAGCCGTTCATAATATATAATGGGAACAGATATATACTGTATATATACACACACACACACACACACACATACTGGCTCAGTGGTAACATTCTCGCTTGCCATCTGGTAGATGGGAGTTCGCGCCTCGCTCAGGTTGCGAAAAGTTTCACTGACGAAGTGGGTTGTTACTGTCCCCCTTGAGCAAGGGGATGGGTGTGTGTGTGTGTGTGTGTGTGTGTGTGTGTGTGTGTGTGTGTGTGAAGGTCACAGCCTGGCCCTTAGATTGGACTAAATGAGCTCTCAGCTTCCTTCTGGGAGGGTGAAAGCTGAAGATCACGACCATCAAGTGATCCTGACCGACACAGTGAATTGCACACAGCCTGGCAAAAACATTATCACTCTTCCTCTTATAGGCGGGAGATAATAAAGAGTACGAGTGTCAGAAGCCTGTGTTATTTCAATGCCTGAGTTTATCTTGTGTACATTGAAAGGCTAACTCTACAAAGAACGATGCACTGGGTGTTGTCCTTCCTATACTGAACTACCTCTGTTGCAGCCTGTGGTAGTGTGGGACGAGTACATAACAAGTTTTAGGAGTTGGTATAGAAAAGTGCTGCAGAGAGTCAAATCATTGACATGGAGCCGGAAGGTGTACAGAAAACAGCCTATGCTAAGCAGGAGTAGGCATCTCTGGCTGCAGTCATGAAGCTACTACAAACACAAAGTGAAGGACAGAAAGAACTCAGTGAACAACTACAAGCACAAAGCAGACTGTAGCACTAGTCGAGCTGGGCAGTACTCCCAAGGAGGATGGAAAGCTGATAACAGGGAGAGCTGGAGCTCCCTTTTCATCAGCCTTCAGGACTAGTTCCTGACCATCCTCCTTTGCAGAACTTTTTCAGTGTTTCAGTAACACAGAGAGTAGGTCAGCATGCTCTCCAATACAAGTTTCTCTAACTGTCAACACCAAACTACATGCATAGTATACTCTACACTTCCTTTTCAAAACTTGAAAGAAAAAAATAGCATCTAAACACAAAGTCGTGGAGTCCTGGGGGGGGGACATATATGCCCCCATCATCCACCCATGTCCCGGTGATAACTCGATGAGCTGCCTGGAACCACTGTCTGACTCACTTCTTCTTCATTTCTACAACATTCGCGGCCTTTCCTCTAACTTTCGGTCTGTTGAGCACCACCTCTCCTCCTCTAAACCTCACCTTCTCTTCCTAACTGAGACTCAGCTATCTGAGGCAACTGATGGCAAACCATTTTCTGTATCCTCCTACACCCTCTATACTCATTTCAAAGCCAAAGGTGGTTGTTGTGTACGTGTATCCAACGACTTATCTTGCTCTCGTGTTCCTGAACTTGATTCTTCTGAATTCTCAACTCTCTGGCTTCGGCCTTCTGGTCATTCTCTGACTAAATATATCTGCGTTGTTTACTTATCCCCTAACTCTACTGACTATAAAAAATTCTTTGACTATCTTACTTCTACGATGGACACATTCTATCCATTTCTCCTTTCTCTGAAATCTCCATTTTGGGAGATTTCAATGTTCACAACCACCTCTGGCTCTCCTCTCCTTTCACTGATCCACCTGGTGAACAAGCCTACATCTTTTCTATCCTTAATAACCTAGAGCAGCTTGTACAGCACCTTACCCATATTCCTGACTGCTT
The DNA here is from genome assembly GCA_018397915.1 of Birgus latro. Lineage (NCBI taxonomy): Eukaryota > Metazoa > Arthropoda > Malacostraca > Decapoda > Coenobitidae > Birgus > Birgus latro. Next base: position 5,858 of record JAGKTI010037261.1, read on the forward strand.
TGGAGAGAGCTCCAACGTGCTTGACCTCTTCCTTACAACTAATCCTTGTGCTTACACTGTTAATCTTTCCTCTCCGTTGGACTCCTCTGACAAAACCTTATTACCTTAACCTGTCCTATCGCTCCTGTTCGGCCTGTGGACCCTCCAAAGAAACGCCAACTGTGGCACATTGGTGCTGCAGATTGGAACGAATTTAGGCAGTACTTCTTTGATTTCCCTGGAATGATTTTCAGTTCCTTGGGCGGGAGCCATCTGAGTGTGCCTTGTGCATTACAGAGGTTATTCTCTTGGGCAGGGTAGCATGCATTCCCTTCTCATATCCTTTCACTAATGCAAGGAAGTCTTGGTAACACACTTGTTCTAATGCTGTCTAGAACTGGGAGAGGGCCTATAAAAGGTATCTGAGCCAACCCACCCCTGAATCACATCTTTTTTATGTTTCTGCCCGGATTCGTGCTAAGTCTGTTCTTCGCTCTTTAAAAATAATTTCATCCATGCTAAATGCCCTCAACTCTCCAACTCGAATTCTTCTCGCTCCTTCTGGCACCTTGCCAAAAACTTTTCTAACAATTTTACCTCGTCATCCTTCCCTCCTCTTTCGTACTCTGATGGCTCCCTTGCTATGTCTTCTACTGAAAGAGCAGGTCCCTTTGCTCAGACTTTCTCCTCCAATTCCGCCTTAGATGATTCCGGTGCTGTTCCTCCATCACTTCCTCCCTCTGACTTCCTCTTGACTGACATTAAAATTTCTTCAGCTGATGTATTTTCTGCCATCACTGGCCTCAATAATACCAAGGCATATGGGCCTGATGAAGTCCCTCCTGTTGTCCTCAAAAACTGTTTCCGTGCTTACACCCTGCCTAGGTAAACTCTTTCGCTTTTGTCTATCAACTTGTACCTTTCCTTCTTGCTGGAAGTTTGATCTCATTCAGCCAGTCCCAAAGAAGGGTGACCATTCCCAACCCTCTAACTATCGTCCAGTTACTTTAACATCCTATGTCTCAAAAGTTTTTGAGTCAATTCTTAACAGAATTATTTAAACCATCTTTCCTATCACAACCTTCTTTCTGATTGTCAGTATGGGTTCCGTCAGGGACGCTCCACTGGCGATCTTTTCACCTACCTTTCAGACTCCTGGTCATCCCCCTTTCGGGACTTTGGCGAAATCTTCGCCATTGCACTTGACATCTCAAAGGCTTTCGATCAAGTCTGGCATAAATCTTTAATTTGCAAAGTACCCTCTTATGGTTTCTATCCTACTCTCTGTGCCTTCATCTCTAGCTTCCTTTATGGTCGTTCTATAGCCGCTGTTGTAGACGGTCATCGTTTGTCTCCAAGATCTATCAACAGTGGTGTTCCTTAGGGCTCTGTCCTATCGCCAACTCTCTTCCTTTTTATTCGTCAATGATCTTCTAAGCTGTACATCTAACCCTATCCACTCATACACTGATGATTCCACCCTTCACCTTTCCATTCGGTTCCCGTAACGTCCATCTAAACAGTTACTTCAACAAGACAGGGATGAGGCTATGGCACACCTATGTCTGACTTGGCTCGTATCTCTGACTTGGATAAAAAATAATCTTGTTGTTTTTAATTCATCAAAGACTTAGTTCTTACACTTATCAACCGACAAAATCTTACTCAGGATTACCCACTAATGTTTAATAATGTCCAGCTCAGTCGTGCATCATCTTTGAAAATGCTTAGGGTTTCATTCACACGGGATTTATCTTGGAAAGAACATATTACATCTCTTGTGAAATCTGCTTCCAAGAGATTAGGTGTGCTAAGCCCACTCTGAACCTTCTTTACCTCTATACAGATGTTGACTTTATACACGGGTTTTATTCGCCCCTGTGTGGAGTACAACTCTCATGTGTGGGGAGGCTCCCCACATACAGCTCTTCTCAATAGGGTGGAGTCAAGGGCTATTCGTCTCATTAACTCTCCTCCTCTTGCTGGCTCCCTTCAGCCTTTGTGTCTTCGCCGCACTGTTGCATCTTTATCTCTTTTCTATTGCTACTTCAACGGTCACTGTTCCTCTGAACTGTCTGCTTGCATCCCTTCACCTCTACGACGGGCAAGTAGCACCGGTCTAGCAATAAACTCTCATTCCTTTTCTGTCCAGCTCTCTAATGGAAAAGTTAACCGTACTCCCAGTCCTTCATTTATGCAACAGGTCAACTCTGATAATGTCTTCCTCTGTATTTCCTACTTCCTATGATCTCCAGTCTTTCAAATGGAGTGTGTCAATGCATCTCGAAATGAACGGATCTTGAGTTTGGCTCTCATTTGTATTGTTTTTTATTTTTCTTGGAAGGAACAGTTTGCGGAACCATGGTCCTTTGTTCCTTCTTTCTTTCAAAAAAAAAAAAAAAAAATACAAGCACAAGGTGAAGAACAGAAAGAGCTCAAGAAATAACTCAGAAAACAACTACAGGCACAACGTAAAGAATAGAAAGGACTTTATGGAAGGCTTCAAGAGGCATTACAGAAGCAACAGGAGGAGTTACAACTGAACATGCAGGGACAGAATGACATTTTCGTGGAGGAAAAACAGCAACAGTTTAGGAGGAAGTATACACAAAATAACACCAGCAGATGCGTGAAGTAAGCAATAATAGTGCTGAGAGCTTTTAGATGACCAGGTGAAGTTAAATTGTGAGAGGATTGAGGCAGTAGAGAAATCTTGCACTGCTGAGCCTCAAGTTGGTGTACAGGAAGGTAATATAAGAAATCGGCAGTGTACAGTGAATCTTTATGAATCCCAAGCATCTAAAGGTAACATTACAAGGCTGTATATTCAGAATGTAGGAGTTTTGAGTCCTGGTCTTTATTATGATGCCTCAGGTTTTAGGCCCCAAATCAGTGAAATTCATGACTATAATGGGGGTCCAATTAATAAGAAACCTCAGGAATCTGACAGTAAAGTATCTTGAGAAGTTTACCTTGTGCAGTTTGAGTTACCTGCTGATCTGAATGGTTTGGATGATAGGCAGAGGGCAGTGCAGCTTCCTACAAACCTCAAGGGTGCCATAATGGAGATTCTAAGGGAGAAATCAGTGGAGGACAAGAACAGATATCAGCCCCAATTAGAAGTGCTGGAGGACAGATATGGGACCATGTACAGTCGGCCACAGGAAAAAGTATACACCTTCGTTTGTGTGTGGGTGAAAATATCTGGTAACACTGTTCTGAGCAGAAGTGACTAAATGAAAAAAATGATCTGCAATGTATGTTTTACTCATACATATATGTTATAAACACATGTTATGAATATTTTGCTAGTGTCTTATTTTTATATTACAAGTAATATATTATATCCCCTGGTATTACAAGCTTGTTGCCGAATGGGACTGCAGTTATCGTATGGGTCCCTCCCCCTCCCCTACCTCTGTTCATACCCTCTTCTCTTTACTAGTAAAAGTAGGGAGAGGGGTGGGGAGAAAAGTAAAGAAGGGGAAACAGAAAACAGAGATATGCGTCTAATGGATGTTTTTCATGGTTATTCATCATGTTTCTATTGTCCTATCAATCCCGGCAGGCTAGGGACAGTGTGTGTGTTGTTTGCGTTGTGTGAAGATATTGAGGAGGAGTTTCTCTGAAGGGTTTTAGGCCTCGGGGAAACTATGAATGTTCCATATTCGTGTTATCATCTGACACAGGAGCTGCCACAGGAGGGCCAATAGGCCTATTGCAGAGTCCTTGCCTTCTTATGTTCTTATGTTCCTAAGTTATTTTTGTGGTAATTTATTTCATTGCACTTCCCCTGCTCAACCTCTGTCTCCCCCCTCCGTCTCTTTCTCTTCCCTCCCTCCTCCGCCACTCTCACTTCCCCCTGTCCTCCACCTCTCGACCTCCACCATTACCTCCATTAATGCTTCGAATCCTCTCTGCGAGTCGAGAAGCGAGTATGATCATGAAAGATATATAAAAGAAGGAAACAATTTAATTTTTAAATAGTTTATACACTTTCCGAATGTTTCACTAAACGTGAGGTCCACACCTACCAAACGAACACGAACATGACTAGCGAATAGGTCTTACGTCGGTAAGTGTGTGGACGGATGCAGGGCACTAAAAAACATGCACGAGCACATGATATTTTAATCCACTGGTTGTCCGTTGTGGCGGAACAAACATATATACATAAGAAACGTTCACCTTTCTTCGTTCGCTAGCTGTTGTTCTCTTTCGTTCGCTAAGTGCGGGCCCACCTTAACAGCATACACCACAAGTAACGTGTTGTTACATCCATTACTATTATCGTTGCATCTTCAAAAGTCCACTGTTGCAATATTTCGCTAAACCGACACTAGCATAACCGTGATATGGCTGACAGTTATCATGTTGCTGTTAACAAGTATTTCAGGGCACTTCGTCATAGTCAATATGTTTCTCAGTTCCGAGACATTTGGAATTGTAGAGTAGTAGTAGTACTATTACGTAAACTGGTTTGTTAGATAGCGCTTTTGCTGGGAGGTAGCTGAATCCCTTGGTTACAAGAGAGCTACGCCTAGGCTGGGTAAATTCCCCTGTCGCTAACAGCAACTAATAATTATGGCAGTAGTCTAAAACAAAAAATTGGTCACCATCTCCACGATGTTATGTGATGGAGAAAATAAAACTTCAGAATAGGGTCGGAGATAAAGAAGAAATTAGAACGGGTGAACAGAAGTTATAAACATGTGCTAGAGAGGGAAGGAGTGATCAGGTGGAGGCGGGAGGGAAATTGAGGGGGTGATGGGGGAGCTGAGTTTCATTGTGCGTCTGGATGCGCAGTTCTAATGTTACCAGGTTAAACACAGACCTTACGGAAAAAAATGTGTGTACTTATCCCTGTGGCCGACTCTACCAGTCTGAAGCATACAGAACAAGATTCCAGACCCATGTACAATCGCCCAAAGAAGTGATGACTCACTTTCATTAAGTTTCGGACAAAACTCCCTGGGTCTGGGAACATTCATTTAGGAGGCGGAAACAGTCTTTGCCTGCCCGGCAAACATTATTTATGGTGTAAAAAAAATAATCTTGCGAAAATAGTAGTTAGCATTAGCCTCTTTTT
>JAGKTI010037262.1:0-10925 GCA_018397915.1 Birgus latro
TTGTATCTCTTTTATAACCCCATCCATATACAGATTGAACAACCATGGAGACATGACACATCCTTGTTTCAATCCAACCTTCAAATGGAAAGATTCACTCAGTTTGCCATCCACACGCACTGCAGCCTTAGCACCCTCATACATACTCTTCACTGCCTTCAACAACTTCCCATCCACTCCATATATTCTTAATACCTTCCACAAACCTTGTCTATCCACCCTGTCATATGCTTTCTCCAGATCCATGAAGGCTGCATACAACTTCTTGCCCTTCTCTAGAAACTTTTCCACTACGGATTTAAGAATGAATATCTGGTCTACACAACCTCTTCCCTTCCTAAAACCTCCTTGTTCTTCTCCAACTAATTCCTCAGTAATTTCCCTAACTCTGTCAATAAGTATCCTACCATATATTTTTCCTATTACACTGAGACTTAAAATCAGTTAATTCTGTATAATCATAAAGGCAAAGATCATCATGATCCTCTTTAGAAGAAAACGTATTAACATGCTTCTCCTACATGAAATGGGTCCCATAAAAAAATTTACAGGGCAAAATGGTATTCCACTTACAACTAGAATTGTTTTACTACAGGTATTGTATATAATCTATCTATTGCCAGACGCCATAATCCCGTAAGGGGTGGCCATTTGTCTATCTATCTATCTATTGCCAGACACCATAATCCCGTAAGGGGTGGCCATTTGACTTTGAGTTATTTATTTTATGGGTAGGAGCACTAACCCTCCACCAACCCACTTGTTGACACGTAGGGAGCACGTGTGGTTTGGTTATACGGTTACCACCCAGCGTTGTAAATGGTTTCTTGGCTTACAGGAAACCATTTGGCTTGTCACTCAATGTAAAGCCACCTATAAAGGAAAGAAAAGCAATAAGAAGTGACAGGAAAGATGGGAGAAATAGGAAGAGAGCAGGGCAGGCTCAGAAAGAGAATGATAAAGGCTAAGGAAGAAGTAGGCAGCACTACATCAAGTGAGTGGATGATGGTCGCCACCACCTACCACAATAATTGCATATAAACTACATATATTTTGCAGTAATCATCATGCAAGGGATTTATGAACTATCACTCTCCATAATGACTGTATCTAAAATGGGACTGCCAGACACTTTTGCTTAACCCATTAACCGCAGGTCGTCACTTCTGTGACGCTCGGGTGCAATGGATCATACCGCGGGGCGCCACTTTTGTGATTTTGTGTCGTTTTGAAATTGCCCGGGCTTTCAGGTGGTGACTTGTATCATCTATCAGTACTGCCAATGTCCAACAATAGTCAGAGCTGCTAATGTCATCAGTACTCCCATCCATTGTTGACAATTTAGCCATTTTCCCCCATTCAAGACTCACCTCCCTACATCCCCTCCATTACCCTCTCATGTCGTCTGCTCAGCTGCTCTGCGCTACGCAGATCTTCCCCGGATTTTTCCACTGATTTCATCCATTGAAATGAGCCCTATGCCCTATTCTTATACCAAATAATATATATATATATAAAAAGGTAACTGATAGTGCCATACACCTGGAATTGGCTAATTATCACTTGGCAACATCCAACCTGCACTCGTTTGCTAATTTCTCCTGCTTTTCCCCCCGTGAAATATGCCGTATGAGCTATTCTCATAATATAAATGTATATAAGAAAGGAAGGGGGAAGCCTGAGTGATATTTATATTCACCTGGAACTACCTAATTTATCATGTATTGTCTAGATTTCCTACGACTTATTTCTCAGCATATACATTAGCAGCTGACATTTTCAACTCTTGGCTACCGAGATACGTACAGTACATTCAGTTCACTCTTGTCCTTCAACGTGTAAGGATGTCGCAGTCGCACTCCTCAATTTCTGCCGCTTTTGCACCCATTATAAAAGGCCCTGTGACCTCTACCCCTACTAAACATCGTGTGGGAAGCGGCAAAGGACTGTAGATATATATAAGTGTAACAAAGTACTAGAAATAATAAAGTGTGTGTGTGTATATGAGTAAGAAATGACACAATACCAGCGATGAATTAGCGCGAGTGGGAGGCTCGTATCATTTCGTTTTTCGTTTCGTTTTTGAAGGCTCCAACATGCTTGCATGCATCGGCCTAGGTCACCTAATGGCAGCTCTCCATGCTGCTCGATCCCTGGCAGCCTCCCTGTTCAGTCCCTTAACCCTTAAGTCACACTTAATGACCTCATCCCATGTCTTTCTCGGTCTACCCCTCCCCAACCCCTTCCCCAATATTAACACCTCTCACCCTCTGTACCCAATTATCATCCCCCATCCTCTCCACATGTCCAAACCACCTCAGCCTACCTCTCCTCATCACAACACTAATGAGCTTGTATTTTACATTGCTTTCACAGTGTTTTTTTTTTTTTTTTGAGTATGGATTCCAAACTACTTGGAAAGTGTTTCTAGTGATAATATGAGGCAGTGGTATTCATATTACGGGATGTTGGGAAGTGTAAAGTGGAGACTTATCCCAACTTCAGAAGTCTCCACAAGTCTTACAGTAGTTGACGAGTGCTAAAAAAACATCCCAGGAGAAAGCTGAATGTATGTGCCATATGCATATGTAATTATAATATTCTAGGACTAATAACTGATTTTTGGCAAATATTTTTTAAAAAGTCAGTCAGAGCGTGGATTTTCCCCGCGGGATGGGCACGGCGCGCCTCCGACAACCCTGCGGTTAAAGGGTTAACCCATTCAGCTGAAGAATTACTCAGATTAGGAAGATTGTTGGTATCAACAAGACTGAAAAAAAAAAAAAAATCAACATGACCATCTCTGACACCTTGCCCTCTTCCAAGGCCACCCGACAGGAGAAGACTGTGGCAGAAGTTTGCTTGTCGTGCTCTTTCAGGCACGCATTTTCCACACCTCAACCGAAGTGAACACATTAAATAAAATAATATACAGTATCATCACAGCTGGGTACGATGAATTTCAGAATGTGTCTGTTACTCAGGACTGGTATCAAGTACTTAACTGTTAGGTGAATATCATTACATCATTTTGCCCAAATAAGATCTTCCTGTCTTCTGGAACTACAATTACTAAATGCAAGCATAGTCCCCAAATCTAAAACATAATCAGTAGTATGTCTGGCCACCAACGACCAAGAACTCTAACCACAGTTATATCCATGCAAATGCCACCAGACCCCCATGGATTACAATAACCACATTGGCAGTACTGGTTACTACATGTGTAAAGTCAGCAGACCAACACAGTAGAAACAGTGGTATCTTTCCCAAAGATCACATCCTCCCTATGGCGATCAAACTGGAGATATCCAACGTCATCACAGTGCATCAAACCACAGTGTGTAACACTATTCTGTTGACTAATGATGTAACAGTCATTATGCATAGTATTTGTCAACCACAGTGACTGCATTAAGTTCACTGTCGTCCCCACTGCAGTGGGTCAGTGTGTGGGAATTTGAAAGGAAACAACACTATATCTGATGCTCTTACATCCATTAGACCCACAACGGAAAGATGGCTACGGGGCCTCGTTTGTAGAGGTGTTTTATCAACCTGATGGTATAATGCATGTAACAGAAGATTAGGATGCCATCAATCCCTTACTCTTTCTGCCAACCTGAGCAGCCTCTCCTTTCCCCCCCCTACTCCCCCTCAGTCACCCACCGTCCTGATAACACATCTCTGCAGTTTGCTATATTCCCGGGTAATTGAACACAATCTGTGTATCATTATGGTATACGAAGTGGTCTACATATACAGTAACGCTTCTCTTCCATTCTGCTGGGAGTTTTCCTGTGTGTTGTGGGGAAGGGCTCGGTCAAAATTATTGAGTCAAAGTTATCAATGATATCTACAACATTTTGTTGATTTCCTCTTCCCACAGTGATGCTCATGTCCAAACCAGCAGACTCAGCCATCCTCACAACACGTAATATACCATCTGGCTACTTTCTAGTGGAGACCTACTTAAGGACCACCCTGTTAAGTATTCCATTCAAATTTTCTCTGGGTACCATGACTCATCATGATGCATGAGCTAGCATGCTTGGAGTTGTCACAGTTGAAGAAGAGAGTGTTTATAATAGGCTAGTGATCATTACACTTATTATGGTGATAGAAACACAGATGTGGACTAAATGTTTACTGACGTTTTGCCTCATGGCTTCCTCAGAATAAAATTGCTGAACATATACCACATTTCCTGTATATATAGCAGAAGGCAGTGAGGGTGTGAGGTACTGGCTAGAGGTGGCAGGGGGGCAGGTAGGGTAGAAAGGTGACGTCCCAGGGGAACGAGATTACAGATCATGGCACAAGGACAGAGAGAAAGAAAAGAAACAAGGGACAGTTAAAGTGGGAAGTCCTTAGGGAGAGGGAAGGGAAGTTGGGTAACGAAATTTAGGTTACAGGGGGAAAGGGATTGCCGATCCCAGCACAGGTGTGTGTGTGTGTGTGTGTGTGTGTGTGTGTGTGAAAGTGTTATATAGGTGGGCAAGAAGCTGTGTGAAGAGAGTGGATGGGGATGGATGGGAAGGGAGGAGGGTGATGTTTTGAATTTAGGGGGGATGAGATGTGAAGCTTTCCTACTGACAATATATTTGGCCACAGAATTCGATAGGCATTAAGATCAGCAGATCTTATCACCTGGTGCATGCTATGATGTGTTCCTTGCCCCGCCCAGATATATGCGAGGAAGGTGCCAATCCCAACTAGGGAGACATCAATCTACAGTCGGAAAGGTTGGGTATAAACTGGGAAGGCGACTATCAGGGCTGTGCTGAGGTAGTGCTTGAGTGCATCAAAGACTTCCAGCTTCTGCATAGATCACTGGAAGTCCCCTCCTTTTTTCATCATGTTGTGTAGGGGTTTTGTGATGGAGGCGAAATTTCAGACGAATCTCCCGTAGTAGTAGACTAGGCCATGGAAGGCACGGACTCCTCTGACATCTGTAGGTGGGGCGATTTCTCCGACGGCTCACAGCTTTTCCAGATCTGGAGCAAGCGCTTAGTGTGAGATGACATGGCCAAGGAAAGTGACGGACTCTTGGGCCTGGTCACATTTAGATGGCTTGAATTTAAGCCCCACTGTCTGTATGCAGTGCAGTACCTGGCTTAAGCGGTCGAGGTGTTCCTTCCAGGTGCAACCTAATACGATCATGTCGTCCAAGTAAGCAAGGCATGTCTCCCAGGTGAGCCCTCACAAGACTGACTCCATGATGCGGAAGAAGGTGGCTGGCCCATTACAAAGACCAAAGAGGAGGATGTTAAATTCATACAATCAGCTGCTGCTTGTGGAGAAGGCAACTTTGCTATGGTGTTTGGACTGGATGGGTACCTGCCAGTAGCCTGACTGTATATCAAAGATGGAGAACCACCGTGCTCCATATAGAGAATCTAAGATGTCGTCGATACGAGGAAATGGGGTGGCATCTTTGATGGTCACGTCATTTTGCTGGTGGTAGTCGACACAGAACCTCACAGATCCATCTTTCTTCTTTACTGGGACTATGGGGGAAGACCAGTGGCTGTTGGAGGGTGCTATTATCCCCACTTTGAGCATTTCTTGGTCCTGGCAGTCTTTCTCTTCGCGTTGCACTGTTTTCTTTTGGCACGATGGCTGGTGCATAGGGGGTCCTGTAATGTGAATAGGGTGGTGTAAGACTTCGGTCCATCCCAACTCCCAGATGCGGGGAGAGAACCTCCTAGTATCAGAGGAGTAGTTGCTTCAGGTCCTGTTGGTACTGTGAGGGAAGGTGAGAGGGAATGTGAGGCAAGGAGTGGATGCTGGGGTCAGGTATGCTTGTCACGCCCAGCAATTCTTGAGGGGCGTCAAACGCCTCCAGTTCTCCTACAACCAGTCCTCTGGGGAGAGTGAAGGGGTCATCAGAGACATTCGCAACTCTGACAGTGCTGAGGTGAGGGGGACCAATGGCTGGGGAAATCAAACAGTTAGCAGCAAATGGTTAGTCCATCTGCAGGGCAAAGAGCAGTGGTAGCTGGGCTGAGGTTTTCAGCGGTACCCAGGCCTGGTGGTAAAAGGGCACAGTGGTGTTTTTTTCTATGATGGCCTGTACCAATGTGCGTAGGCTGGCTGCAAGTGAGCGGCCCCCGAATCGGAACTATCTGACCTGGCAGTCTATGGTGGCTCCCAATTTTTGTAGTAGGTCTAGCCCCAAGTAGCCATCATATGCTGTAAACATGGAGTTGTACGAGGACGGTTCCAGGGTCGTTACTATGAGAGGGCAGGTTTCACCCCCCCAGAGCCAATGGTTCGTCCCCCACCCTGATGAGGTCAGTGGACGAGGGTTGGAGGGGCTGGAAGGCTGCCTGATTTTTATGGTAGTACTGCATGTAGACAGGAACACACAGCACCTGTGTCCACCAAGAGCTGAACAGGGCCTCCTGGGAGCTTGATCTTTGTACAGACTGGCATTTTGGGCTGGTTGCTGGTTGCCCCCACCAGGACCAAAACTGAAGGGGGAGGGTTTTAAAATCCAGCCCAGCTTTGGAGGTGTTCATCTCTTCTAGAGGCATCTCCTCATCAGTGAGGAAAGCAGTTGGCTCCATTTCACCCTCGAGTTCTACCTGTGTATTTTCTGCACGGGCACCACTGTTGGCTTTACAATGTGAGATGGTGCGGGGTGGTGGGGGTGGGCCCTATCTATTCTACTGGTTCTGTCGGGCCTTAATTTGTTACCGCATGTCATGTAAGGCACGAGACACACCGCATGCCTTGAACTCCCAAGGGTTGATTAAGATTAAGTTATCTTGCTGTGGCAATTTATCCTGTGGAGATGGAGATATATGAGGATTAAAGGGGCGGTTTGTACCTAGCCACTCTTTAGTCTTAGGATTTGGCTGGGTCGGGACATAGAGCAAGGTCCTGAGTGGCTTGTCACCCCACTTGTGCTGCAAACAGCCGTTGGATTGTTACTATGTCTCTATCAAATCCTTGGGTGTCATGGATGGTGAAATGTTCCTGTACAGCACTGGGCAGGGCACATATCAGGTGGGCAAGAATGTGCTGGTTACGCTGTTCCTCCATAAGCTGGGCATAAGTGGACATTGTGAGTTCCGCAAATCTGCTAGGGTAGCGTCCAGGTCTCCCTCCAACTTTACATCATTAAGTTGTGACAGTGCGACGACTGCCCCAAGGGATGGTTGGATGGCATCAATAACTATTTGTTTGAATTCTCCCATGTTAGAGCTGCATTAACTTTCCCGGCTACCAGGGCAACTGAAGTGGGGTTGTAATACCACAATCTTTTGCACATCCTCCTCATAGAGCAAGTCCAACATTGGCTTGACCATTTCCATATACAGTAAACCTTTTTTTTTTTTTTTTATGCAAGGAAGAAGGAACCAAGGGCCATGGTCCCACATACTGCTCCTTCCAAGAAAAAGTAAAAACAATACAAAAGAGAGCCAAATTCAAGATCCATTCATTTCGAGATGCCTGGACACACTGCGTTTGAAAGATTGGAGATCGTAGGAAGTAGGGAATACAGACAGAGGGAGACAGTTCGAGTTGACAAGTTGCATAAATGAAGGACTGGGAATAACGGTTAACTCTTGCATTAGAGAGTTGGACAGAAAAGGGACGAGAGTTTGTTGCTAGACGGGTACTACGTGCCCGTCATAGAGGTGGAGGGATGCAAGCAGACAGTTCAGAGGAGCAGTGACCATTGAAGCAGCGATAGAAGAGAGATAAAGAAGCAAAAGTGCAGCGAAGAGACAAAGGTTAAAGGGAATCAGTAAGAGAAGGAGAGTTGATGAGACGAAAAGCCTTTGACTCCACCCTATTGAGAAGAACCGCATGTGGGGAGCCTCCCCACACATGAGAGTTGTACTCCATACACGGGTGAATAAAACCCGTGTACAAGGTCAACATCTTTGCAGGGGTAAAGAAAGCTAGGAGTCGGCCCAGCGCACCTAATCTCTTGGAAGCAGATTTCACAAGAGATGTAATATGTTCTTTCCAAGACAAATCCCGAGAGAATGAAACCCCTAGCATGTTCAAGGATGATGCGGGACTGAGCTGGACATTATTAAACACTAGTGGGTAATCCTGAGGAAGATTTTGTCGGGTTGATAAGTGTAAGAACTGAGTTTTTGATGCGTTAAAAATAACAAGATTATTTTTACCCCAATCAGAGATATGAGCCAAGTCAGACATTAGGTGTGCCATAGCCTCATCCCTTGTTTGCTGAAGTAACTGCTGAGATGGACGTTGCGGAAATTGAATGGAAAGGTGAAGGGTGGAATCATCAGCATATGAGTGGATAGGGTTAGATGTACAGCTTAGAAGGTCATTGATGAATAAAAGAAAGAGAGTTGGTGATAGGACAGAGCTCTGAGGAACACCACTGTTGATAGGTCTAGGAGAAGAACAATGGCCGTCTACAACAGCAGCTATAGAACGACCAGAAAGGAAGCTAGAGATGAAGGCACAGATAGAAGGATAGAAACCGTGGGAGGGCAGTTTGGAAATCAAAGATTTATGCCAGACACGATCGAAAGCCTTTGAGATGTCAAGTGCAATGGCAAAGCTTTCGCCAAAGTCCCGAAAGGAGGATGACCAGGAGTCTGAAAGGTAGGTGAGAAGATCGCCAGTGGAGCGTCTCTGACGGAACCCATACTGACGATCAGAAAGAAGGTTGTGACAGGAAAGATGCTTTAAAAGTTTTCGGTTAAGTACTGATTCGAAAACTTTTGATACGCAGGATGTTAAAGCAATTGGACGATAGTTAGAGGGTTGGGAATGGTCACCCTTCTTTGGGACTGGCTGAATGAGAGCAAACTTCCAGCAAGAAGGAAAGGTACAAGTTGAGAGACAAAGGCGAAAGAGTTTACCTAGGCAGGGTGTTAGCACAGAAACACAGTTTTTGAGGACAACAGGAGGGGCTCCATCAGGCCCATATGCCTTGTTAATATTGAGGCCAGTGATGGCAGAAAATACATCAGCTGAAGAAATTTTAATGCCAGTCATGAGGAAGTCTGAGGGGGGAAGCGATGGAGGAACAGCACCGGAATCGTCTAAGGTAGAATTGGAGGAGAAAGTCTGAGCAAAGAGATCTGCTTTATCAGTAGAAGAAATAGCTACAGAGCCATCAGAGTAGAAAAGAGGAGGGAAGGATGATGAGGTAAAGTTGTTAGAAAGGTTTTTGGCAAAGTGCCAAAAGGAGCGAGAAGAATTCGAGTTGGAAAGTTGGGAACATTTACCACGGATGAAATTATTTTTAGCAGAGTGAAGAACAGACTTAGCACGATTCCGGGCAGAAATATAAAAAAGATGTGATTCAGGGGTGGGTTGGCTCCGGTACCTTTTAAAGGCCCCCTCTTTGTTGCGGATAGCATTAGAACAAGCGTGATTAAACCAAGGCTTTCTTGCATTAGTCAGAGGATATGAAAAAGGAATGTATGCTTCCATGCCCGAGAGAATAACCTCCGTAATGCGCAGGGCACACTCAGACGGCCATGGAAGCAATAATCATTCCAAGGAAAATCAAAGAAGTACTGCCTGAGGGCCTCCCAATCTGCAGCTCCAAAGTGCCACAGGCGGCGTTTCTTTGGAGGGTCCACAGGCTGTACTGGAGCAATAGGACAGGTTAAGGTAATAAGGTTATGATTGGAGGAGCCCAATGGAGAGAAGAGATTAACAGTGTAAGCAGAAGGATTAGTTGTTAGGAAAAGATCAAGTATGTTGGAACTCTCTCCAAGGCGGTCAGGGATACGGGTAGGGTGCTGTACAAGCTGCTCTAGGTCATTAAGGATAGAAAAGGTGTAGGCTTGTTCACCAGGTGGATCAGTGAAAGGAGAGGAGAGCCAAAGGTGGTGGTGAACATTGAAATCTCCTAGAATGGAGATTTCAGAGAAAGGAGAAATGGATAGAATGTGTTCCATCGTAGAAGTAAGATAGTCGAAGAATTTTTGATAGTCGGTAGAATTAGGAGATAAGTAAACAGCACAGATATATTTAGTCAGAGAATGACAGGAGAGCCGAAGCCAGAGAGTTGAGAATTCAGAAGAATCAAGTTCAGGAACACGAGAGCAAGATAGATCATTGAGTACATATACGCAACAGCCACCATTGGCTTTGAAATGAGAATAGAGAAAGTAGGAGGATACAGAAAAGGATTTGCTGTTGGTTGTCTCAGACAGCTGAGTCTCAGAAAGAAAGAAAAGGTGAGGTTTAGAGGAGAAGAGGTGGTGCTGAACAGAGCGAAAGTTAGAGGAAAGGCCGCGAATGTTACAGAAATGAAGAAGGGGTGAGTCAGAGAGTGGTTCCAGGCAGCTCTGAGAGCCGTCACTGGGAGAGGGGCGGATGGTGGGGGCATTTATGATCCCCCCCCCCAGGGACTCCGAGGCATGATTTATGTGCGCCATTTTTTAGAATTTTTTGAAAAGGAAGTGTAGTGTGTAGCGTGTATGTAGTTTGGTGTTGACAGTTAGAGAAACTTGTATTGGAGAGCATGCTGGTCTACTCTCTGTGTTACTGAGACACTGAAAAAGTTCAGCAAAGGGGATGGTCAGGAACAAGTCCTGAGGGCTGAAGAAACGGGAGCTCCAGCTCTCCCTGTCATCAGCTTTCCATCCTCCTCGGGAGTACTGCCCTGCTCGACTGGTGCTACAGTCTCCTCACCTTGCATAAGCCGAACTTTTAGAAGCCGGAATCTTCAGTTAGGCGAACTCAGGCTGAGACCACGTATGAAAGTAGGCCGAAATGCGAAAGTAAGGGGAGAAATGGCGCCAGGCGGACACGTGGCGCCAGTCTGTTGCTTGCTTTTGGAGGCGGTAGTTGCGCCATTCTTACTGTCATTTAGTGCTGAGCAGTGCTCTCCTTTTGCCTTCTGCCTTGCCATAGAAGGTTCATAGCTTAAAAGAAGTGATACTGGCACCTCTAGTCGTAAAGGAATGTAG
>JAGKTI010037263.1:0-10925 GCA_018397915.1 Birgus latro
TATATATATATTATAGTGATGATAACTTTAGACCTGTCATATAACAGCTGAAAAATCTGCAATACCAGATATATGTTGTATGCTTCCGTGCTGCTTTGTTCACCAGCTTTATCACACGGCATAACAATAAGTAGTGTGACTTTCCCTGCACTTAACGTTTCAGATGGTTACTTTTATATAGCCTGACCCATCCGTCACTAACCCTAAGTCAAGTAACTCGTGCCGCAGCTCTCCCTAGTGCAGCCAGACCCTTCCCCATCTGCATGTATCATTAGCTCCGACAGGCCTCATCTGTTTCCCTAACTGAAACTGATCTCACTCCCCAGCGCTCCCTAGTTCAACCTATCCTTTCCTTATCAAATCCTACCTTAAATTAACCTCACAAACTCCCTTGCCCCAACCCCTTCCCTAATAACTAACTCACTAACCCCCCATCCTATCTCTGTTTATTCCCTCGACTAAGCTAACCCATTCCACAGCTCCAGCTCCATGTAGTTCATCCAATCCTTTTCCCATCTAATCCTAGCTCAAACTAACCTCTCTAACTCCCTAGGTTAGCCTAACCCCTTCCCTACTAACTAACACTAACGCCACTAACTTGCCCAGCCTACCCCGTGACGGCCATCAACGTCGAGGTGCATATCGTCAACTCTGTCTATGTGCTCATCAACCTCTTCGTGATTGCCGCGCCCGTTCGAATCCTCCACTTCTACGTGCCCTTCGCCTTCCTCTTCGCATACCTCATCTTCACACTCATCTACTGGGCAGCAGGGGGCACCACACCTGATGGGGACACTGCCATATACCCCATCATGGACTGGGATAACTTAGGATTGACTGTGCCCTTCGTCGTTGGTTGTGCCGTTTTCTCTCCAGCGATGCAGGTGTGGAAGAGGATTTGGTAGGGACAGACTGAAAACAGAAAATGATATTCTGAGGGAAGACAGAGGATACAGAAATAGACTGAAAATAGGATAATGGTAGGTAGAGGGTAGACTGAAGATAAAGAAATTGTATGAAAGCAGAGGTAGAGGGTCGACTGAAAACAGAAATAAACGGAAAACGGGATAATGGTAGGTAGGGTAGACTGAGGATACAGAAACACTGAAAACAAAGGTTCAGGGTAGACTGGGGATATAGAAGTAGACTGAAAACAGAGGTAGAGGGTAGACTTAAGATATAACAAAAGACTGAAAGCAGGGTAATGATAGGTAGAGAGTAGACTGAGAATTTAGAAATTTCAAGATGGATGGAGGTGTTGGTGGGACGACTGAGAATAGGATAATGAGAGGATTTAATATTACTAGGAATGTGACAGGGAATATGGTGGGAGTAGGCTGGGAATATAGTAATGTTTGGATGGATAAATTTAGAACATAACATCTTATTTGTCTGCCTCGTTATTCCTCGACCATCCACGCATGTGAGGAGGATTGGTGCAGAATGTGTACAGGTGGTGACAGCAAACATATTCGTAGATATAGGATGGGTAGGTGTAGGATGATGATTGCTTAAGTATATGATGAAATAAAGGTGAGGGATGAATAGATAGTACATTCGATGATAGGTTGGGTATAGGGTGAAGATAGAATAAGATAAGGTGAGAATAGAATATACAGGAGGCAGTATGAGGAGAGAATGAGTATATGACGAGGATAGAATAAAGATAGGGTGAGGATGTATACCGATAAGTTGAGCCTAGAATAAAACTAGGCTAACAGTAGGATGAAGATAGAGTTAGTATACAGTGGGGAAGATAGGAACTAGGGTGGGAATGGGGATAGAAAGGGATGTGAATAAAGGTAGGACGAGGATAGGAAGGGGTTTGAATGAGAATAAAGTCGTATCCTTTTCATGTCAAATGGACATCTTGACTATAGAAATCAAATTATTATTATTGTTATAAATTGGGCCCTTTATCTATATAGGCGAAGTCCCTACATTGACGATGTTACCGAATGCTTAAGTTATACATATAACATTTTCGTTTTCTTTTATTCCCATGGAACAGTAGAAATAATAGAAAACGGTTAGGGAAACTAAGGTATATTATGATTAGCTCTTTATCATCTCACCATATTTTGGGGGGCACGGTGGCTCAGAGGTAGAGCATCAAGCTCGGGACCGGGGGGTCGCGAGTTCGAGCCGCGCCCGGGACTGCCGTGCCGGGAGGGGTAGCGCCCTCCTGTTACCTAGCGGGGCTATATGATCTCATTGTAAGGTCTAGCTCGGGGGATTCTTTAATCCCTTTTTTAATCATCATATTTTGATTTGTCCATTTACCACCGATTTTAGACGATGATTATAATTCATATAAATATTGTTTATTAAGTAGGCATGATATAAGGAAATCGTCAACTGAAAATTAATGAGAGGAAGTACAAGATAAATATAAGAAGAGCCTACATAGAATTTAAATTGATAAAGTAATTGACAATTAATGTAATTATAACTAATGGAGAATACTACTAATACCGTTTTTCCTCCCTTGCCCACTCGCTTCCTGATTTTACTTTGTCCAACTTTGCTTTGTGTTGTTCCGTCTTGCTTTGCTTTGTCCCGTCATACCTTGCTTTTCCTCGCCACACAATGCCTTGCCTCGCCGCACTTTGTTTTTCTTACCTTGCCTTACCCTGCTGCGACTTTTGTTTCCCTTGGCCCTCTGCATCTTGTTTTGTTTCGCTTTCGTCCTCCGCGCTTTGTTTTGCTTTTCCTTGTTCCATGGTGTCTTGTTTTGCCTTTCCTTGCCCGGCCGCGTCTTGTCTTGCTCTACTTTGTGTTGCCATACTTCCTTGACCCGCCACACACCGCCACGCCTAGCCACGTTTTGCCCCGCCACCTCTTGTCTTGCACCTCCTTGCCTCACTTTGCATTGCTCTACCCCACTTCGTTGTGTCCTGCCTTACCTCATCCCTCTGTGTCCTGCTGTGTTCTATCCTGCCTTTCCTTGCCTTGTTTGTCCTACCTTGTCTTGTCTCGTTCTTCCTGGACCTGTCCTACACCACTGTTCTGTCAAATTTCGTTCCTCATTCTCCTGCCTCTTTGCATTGACCTACGTTGCCCTTCCTTGCATTATCCTCCCACGTTCTGCCCTGCTTCACTGTGCTCTGTCTTGTTTTGTTCTCTCCTATCGTTCCTTGCCCTACCTTACCTTCTTTCCTCCTTCCTTGTCCTGCCCTGCCTTTCATCGTCATACCTTATCTCTTCCTTCCTTCCCGTACGCTGCCCTGCTTCCCATCCCCTCCCTCTAGGGCATAGTGTGGCTGATCTATCGGGCTAGACTGTGGGCGCGAAAGTCTTGCTGCTCCCGCTCTCTACGCGCCTCCCTCCCCCACCAGGGCACCATGGACGACATCATAGGGCGTGATGCATCCATGGAGAGCGTCAACCCCAACCCCACCACTGCACCCACGGTCGCCGTTATCATGCAGCCAGTGTAGCTTCGGTGTACTGCCGTATGTGGTGTTCTTTTGCTGTGTACACCTCAGATACACCTGTGGCCGTGTACATCTCACATATTAAAGCCAAGCGTGGTTTATTGTTGCTGTGTACACTTCACAGTATGGCTCACAGTAATGTATAGCTGTGAACAACTCAGATACACCCTGTGTAGTGTATAGGGTATTTCCGAGTTTTTTTTTTTCCTCTCTAATACAAAGGAGAAAGAACCAAAAGCTAGAAGCCGTGTATACCTCAGTCAGATCCTCTACACATTATATGCCACTACCATGTACACCTCAAACACTTCGTATGACCATTGTGCGAGTTAGAGTTAGGCCGGATATGTTATGTCCTGTAGCCGTGTATTTTAACCCATTAAAAGACAGTTACCCACCTACAGACTTATTCTGTCATCAGCAGTTATACTGAGCTGGGTAAAATCACTGCCTGCTAAAGAAGAACCTACCTCGATAAAGACAGAAATTATAAACCCTTTCACCGCCAGACGTCTACTGAACTAAAAGAAGAGGCATCAGCAAGCCATATCAGGAATACTTGAAGATACTGAAAATGTTACCAAAGGCTGTGTGTAACTTCTTCACCACCAAGCCACTCTCCCAAGTCGAACAGAAGTGTCTGGGGGTAGCAAGAATACAGTAGTGAGAGGCGTTTTGGTAGTTCTTTAATAAGTGACTACTGTATATTCATGGACCATAATTCACTATAACCACTGATCTCTGACTATAAATACCTTTGACTGTACAACTGACACTCTTAATAGTATACGAATACTTTCTGATCCCGTGTTTTACTCTCTCTCTCTCTCTCTCCCTCTGTAGTCTATATTAACCGTGCAAATTCTAAAACAGCTAAAGAAGTGCAAAATCATTTCATTTTTACCCAATCGATTGCTAGCGTTATAAGGTGTGTGTGTATACGTATATTTGTGAATATGGAGCCTCTGTATATATATAAAAAAAATATAGAACCTATTTGTACGCGTGTCAGCTTGCTGTTGTATTATATATATATATGCAATATTTATACAGTGATTATGACTAATTGTACACAACTATGGAGTCAGATAAAATACCGTTACATTCCTTTACCGTATTCGTCGCTATCATAACTATCTTAACAAAACCACATTTACAAAACTTCTAAGTCAGTGTATGGATGTGCGTGCGTGTGTGTGTGTTTAGGTACTTATGGGAGTCATCTACTTACAATTAACTGTACAAGGAATTTTTGATGTATGTAACGTGTTTTGTATATTGGTAAAAAATAATGATGATGAAACAATCTTGTTTTTATTGCAGAAGCCATAAGTCCTTCATCATTTCTTGTGTAGTGTGTAAATGAGTTTACTGCAGTGTCCTATAATAAGGAATTGTAGCCTATATTGTGCATGCAAGTAGAGCAAATCAACGTTGCTTTACTGCTCCGTATGTGAACCTGTAACTGATATTCATTTCCCGTATTTCCAGTGTGAAATGGTGTAATAGTCAAGGTAACAATAATCTCAGTGCGAATTGCCAGCACCGCATGTAACTTCATGTATATTGCTGCTGCTTACTCTATCGAATACTGTGGAAAGTTCTGGGGCGAAGTTCTTGGTTTGGGGACTGTACCCGTGACGACTGCAGGACATGATATTGAGTGTAATTGAATGCGTTCGTATGCGATTATATAAGCTGTAAACCTGAAACGAATGAAAATTAATGATATACGACTTAATGAGCAATAAAAAAAATCAGATTAATCATTTACGAGGCAGTCAGGTTGAAAAACGTTGTTTACATAAGCCCATCCTTCAGTTTTGCCATTATATATATATATATGTATGTGGTAAATAATAATTTTACTAGCTATTTTAATATAAAATAACTCCATATTGATATTAAAATCTATGGAGTAACCGGATATGCTGTAAAAGTTACGAATCGAAATTGAATTAGAACCATCAGCCCGTCATTCTTCCGGGTTCCGTAACGATGTGCACGTGTGGTTGGTTGTGGATGCTTAAGGGTGACGATATTCAGTGTTCGCGGTGGATATTCTTATTGATGGTCCCCATGGATATCGTCTGGACATCCCCTGTGAAGGTAGGAGTATTTTGGCAAATTTTCACATTTTATGTAAAGGAGAAGGAAGACATTTGACAAGATTACCTCAATGTTTACATCGCGTCCCTTGGACATTTAAAAAGTTAAATGGACGTACGGGTTGTGTCAGTTTAAAAGACTTTGTCTCAACTTTATGGATACCCTTCAGCTCATGAGGTTAATAGGAAAATATGTGATATCGAGATGAATTAAAAACTCTTAAGGATTAAGCGTCAGACCACGCTATATTGTACTGTCCCGAGTGACAACATTGTGGAGGCCAACCAGTCGTGTTTACCAGGTTAGCACCGAACTTTCAGTGGTTCTATGCATGAGTGTGACTACGCGATAAGATTATGACTTCAGTGTTAAATATGTGACAGTTTGGTAAGTTTACGACGGTATCTGGTTCGCTTATATAACTTACATAGCCATCAGTAGATTGAAAGACCAGAAATGTGAAGAAACACAACTTAAAAACACTAGCTACTTAACACAGAAATGGTGCACTCGCTATAAGTGTGGCATGGCTTAAAAATTTTGCTTTGGATTTGCTTGTGTTTGCGCATAACTGGGGTAGTCTGTGGATAATGAGACTAGGTGACAAAAAAAAAAAAATGCTGGTATGCAGGGTTATGAATATCACGACTATGTATAACTTGGCATATTTGTACTTTTTTTAATGTAAGATACAAGGAACCAAAGGCCAGGAGCCCGGGAGATTGTTTCCTTCAAGAAAAAAAAAGACAAGAGAGCCAAATTCAGGAAGGAGAGCCAAATTCAAGGAAGCTTATAATAAATGCAAAAAACAAAAAAAAGTGATAATGATGTAGGAAAAAAAGAAAAATTTGGGGTTAAGACCAACTTTCAGTGTAATTAAATTAAAATATAGGTAATTTCAAAATTTAAGCCCGATTTCTTAATACTGTAATATTTTGGCATCCTTCAGACCTAACCTACAGGTAGGTCTCCTTCAGAAGGTACAGTTTTTACAGGTGTCATGTAACGATGACAACCATGTGCAGGTTCTAAACAAACATAGATGATTCTGTTCGTGTCATTACAGGAAAGCACATTAAAAATATATTATTCTCTAAATTTGTTACAGGCTTTAATAACCAGTAATAAAGTTTGAAATGAGTTTCTTTAGCATCCAGAAAAGCTGTTTTAGCAGAGCTCACCAATCATCTACTTCATCGTCAGCAATAACTAGCTGTATTTTAGTTACTGTAAGAAAGTTAATAACCACTACTTCAGAGAAGTACAAACTAAAATTTTCCTGTTTATGAAAGTAAGAAAACAAAAAGACAAAACTTGTAAAGGTTGAGGAAGAATACAGAATCTAGGGAGCCTAAACCAAGTCATAACAATGTCCAACTTATCAGCTCTGCTTGAATCAGGAAATACTATCCTCCAGGCAGGTACAGAATGCTAAACGGGAACTTCAGGTTCACAAAACTGAGATGAAATATGAAGGAGAGCAGTTTTCTGCCAAATTCGTGCATGACACGATGGTACTGTATACAGTATATACTGCATATGGGGAATTTATTTATTTATTTTTTATTTATTTATTTATTTATTTTTTTAATGACTGCCAGATATGTGAAGATATTTTCCGGTAGCTACAGTAAACTACTTCGCAGGCTGTAAGTTGAATAAGCCACTCTAGAGGACTCAGTTTTTGTAACACAAATGAAAAACTACCAAAATTAAACCAAACTTCAGTTGGCCAAATGCTTTCACTGTAGCACAGTAAGTGTGAGAAATTTCATTTCTGTATATGGCTTTCAAATTCTGCGTGAAGACTGTGAGGGTATTTTCTGCAGGAGAAAAACCAAGCTCTCCTCTCAGAGAATTAAAGGACTTTTGTAGCAAAAATACAGCTTTTGGTGCAACTTATAACAGCACTTTGAATGCAGATTATGATATATGCCGAATATGTTGTCTTTTGAGACCGGTAAGAGTTGTACCCTGGATCAGCATCTAGTAAAGCTGTTGTGGAAAGATAAGGATTGTCACATTTCTTTGTTGGTGATTTATTTCTCGGCTCGTGCAGGGCAGTGAAGGAATCCCTGGCAATGTTGCATAATTTCTCATTAAGTTTACTGTCACTGTCAGTGGTACAAAAAAGGGCAAAGAATATGCACAGTGTAGAAAACATATTGAAAGTGCAAATGCATCGTTGAAGAGCTTAACGTTTCACTGTCACAAATGTTTCGCAGAACTCCCGATAAAATTGACTGCTCAGGTAAAATGCAAATAATAATCTTGACCAATATAATCATTCATCTAGTATAGATTACCACTTGATCTAACTTAACCAAATGATCTATTGACCCGAATATCTTAGACCATAACTGGACCCGACCAAAGAAAATCAGATTTTTACCTGATTAACATAGACTGTCATGCATTAGGTCTCAGTCAAACCAAATTTTGAGCTGATTATCATGGAGTGCTTTTCACCCTAATCAAACCAAGCTATATATTTTGATCTAACATCTCTTAACCAAATCTAACCCAACCAGGTTTTGACCTGACTACTATAAATTGCCACTGGACATTACCAAAACCTGTCAAAATTTTGCCCTTACCCTACCGGTACCTAATCTATCTTAGCATGCTAACATAACCCAGTGGGACCTATGAGACATGAATTAACAGTAAATGAATCTTAAATTTGCTGCTGAGCATATAGTGTATACTATAGTGTAAATTAATAAAAATACTGTATCGTAAGAAAAAAGTTTAGAGGATAATAAGTGGTAAGCATAACTGTTGAACTCTGGCATCAAACATGAGTTGGGTTCATTGTGCTGTTTTGATGATACAGGGGAAAAAAGTACAGTACTTGCAGTCAGGTGATACAAAGTTTTCACTGACTTCGTTTTCAAAGTCTGGAGAAAAGCAACCATTAAAAATGCTCCACAAAGAAACTCATTTCTGCCAGCAAAGAAAAAACATTACTATAAAAGAAAGAGGAAAAGATTTTAAAAATTTGCAGTCAAACCTGACGCAGTTCCACACACTGTAGTTGTGTAGACTTGTTCTTTGATAGTATCCTCAGCTTTACACATTATTATAGCACTAGATTAAGGAAATTGTTAATGCATGAGCACATAGTCGTTTTCACCCGTCTAGCAGCAAACTCTAATCCTGTTTTCTGTCCAGCTGTCTAATGCAAGAGTTAAGCGTTACTCTTAGCCCTTCGTGTATGCAACAGGTCAGTTCTGGAACTGTCTTCATCTGTATTTCCCACTGTTTATGATCTCCAGTCTCTCAAACGCATTGTACAGGCTGCTAGAAATGAACGGATCTTGAATTTCGGTGTTATTTTGTTTTGTTTCTTTCTTGGAAGGAATAGTCTTGTGGCCTTCTGGCCTTTGGTTTCTTCTTCCTCTCAAAAAAAAAAAAAAAAAAGAGAGGTAGCTCATTTATTTGCTTCTCTCCATCCAGTTAGCCGGGTTACCATAGTAGGCTCCACTTCACCCCTTAATTTGGTTTTATGAGTACTCTACCACCCAGCGTTGTAAATGGTTTCCTGGATTACAGGATACCATGCGTCTTTTCACTCAGTGTAGAACCACCTGAAGTAGAAAGAATAATAATAAAGTAACAGAACGAAAAGGGAGAGGTAAGAAGAGAGGAGGGCGGACATGTAGAATGAGAGAGAGGAATGAAGAAGTAGGTAACATTACATCAAGTGAGTGGATGGTGGTCGCCACTACCGACTACCATGCAAGGGCAAGTATTTTTCCTGAATGTGTTTTACGGCCATGAACGTCATATGAGCAATTAGCCTTTATTTTTTCCCCTTAACTCACACTGAGCATTGGTTGTTTGTTTATTCCCAGAGGTCCAGCATTCCTATTGTTTATTCGGTTTTTAAAGTGAAATAATTATCCAACTTTTTTCGTGGGTGTTCGGGAAGCGAGAAATGTGCGAATAACAAAATCTGCAAATAGTGTAGACCTAATAAAACGGCCCCCACAACCATAATTTAGGATAATTTGTGACTGTGTAAAAATCCCTTTGTTGTGCCTAGAATCATCACCGAACATTGGCTTCCCTTTGTTTATAGAAGGTGTTCTTAAGTAGTGCCTCGATACCCCCATGGGGTATGTGGGAAATATTTTCCCCCGAGCTGTTGTGCTTTTTACTTTAGTTGTCGATTGTTAAAGAGCAGAGGAAAACGTACTTGAGAGGTTTAAAAACCCAGAGATTACATTCTGTTAATTCTTATTATTAATAAATTAAATGCTACTGCGTTTAACATTGGTAGACAACTATGTACATACATGTAAAACTGGAGAATTTTCCATTGACCTAAACTGCGCCTGCGTGGATGACGTGGTAAGGATGAAAAAGCCCACGATAAAACGGGAGGCCAGTTTAATATATATATACAGTATATCTATCTGTAGAAAAAGGGGAATATCTTGTTTAGTTTAATTAAAACTAAGATTAGATTAAGTTCGATTCACCTTGTATATTTTACGGAGTAAGTTAGCTGTATTTGACGTAATTAAGCAATAGTTGGCAACTCTTCTATCCTATGAGGGACAAGAAGCTCGCCATCTTGCAGACTCCTAGAGTAGATTTCACTCCGAGCAGCTGCTTGTACATACACCCCCAAAGGACGCCTGATTGCCCAGGAAAGACCGAAACAGCACGCCCGTCGTCATCTTGTTGTTCGACTCAATACGTAGCTAAGTGACCTTGTTGATTTGGCCAAATCTTAGGGAACTAGCTATAGTAAATGAGAGGTGATTGTAGGTGAGTTAGGGGATTTAATTGCCTGATTTACTCACGAGACTTATGCAAATTTACCTCTGTTAAACCTAGATAACTTACAGTGAGGAGTATCTAGGACGCTCGTTTTTTTTCTCACATTTTGGTGCCCCGAGTGAGGATAGCAGATGTGTGCAGAGGCGTTGAGCGACTTTAAGGTAGCTTTCGTAGGGCACAGCTTATTACCACGTCACGTGGAAGTAGAATACGTGGAAATACGTATATACAGAGCTCCTGGGGGAAAGGCAAGTTCCTTTTCCGAGGATGAGCGGCTGAACGCCGTATTAGAATGGGAGCATGATCGCACTATTCTTTTTTTGGGAGGAAATGACATCAGTGAAGATTCAGATGTTAATGAAATTGTGGAAAATATACTTGCAGTGGTAGGAGCCATTGAAGGCTCGTGTAAATCTGCAGTAGCAATAACCCTTCGAGCCTAGGAACCTACCATATGGCGCATCTGTTTGCTATGGTACCTACAGATTCATGAGTAGGGCCATAAACCGGAAGTTGCAGAGGATTAGGAAAGGGCAGGATTTCATTCATTTCAATGCCAAGCCTTTCCAAGCCTACCAAAAAACAGAT
>JAGKTI010037265.1:0-10925 GCA_018397915.1 Birgus latro
CAGGAGTCTGAAAAGTACGTGAAAAGATCGCCAGTGGAGCATCCCTGATGGAACCCATACTGACGATCAGAAAGAAGGTAGTTGTAGGAAAGATGCTTTAAAATTTTTCTGTAACGAACTGACTCGAAAATTTTGAGACACAGGATGTTAAAGCAATTGGACGGTAGTTAGAGGGTTGAGAATGGTCACCCTTCTTTAGGACTGGCTGAATGAGAGCAAACTTCCAGCAAGAAGAATGTACAGGTTAACAGACAAGGGCGAAAGAGTTTACCTAGGCAGGATGTCAGCACTGAAGCACAGTTCTTGAGGACAACAGGAGGGACTCCATCAGGCCTATATGCCTTGTTAGTATTGAGGCCAGTGATGCTAGAAAATACATCAAAATAAGAAATATTAATGTCAGCCACGAGGAAGCCAGAGGGGGGAAGTGATGGAGGAACATCACCGGAATTGTCTAAGGTGGAATTGGAGGAGAAAATCTGAGCAACGAGATCTGCTTTATCAGTAGAAGTGTAGGTATTAGTATATATCTCATAAACTCATTGTACAGGAAGTAGTGTCTGATGGAAACGTACACAGCTTCTCACTAGGAATGTCAACTCACATACACAATCTGTTATCCCAGACCATTAAGAATCCTTAACATCCAGACAGACCAAGAATTTCATGACGTATTCAGACATGTGGAAGTCCACGTAAACAGGATTCCTTCTAAACACCACTTCGTCACCCAACTTCCTCTCCTACCTGTATATAATGTCAGGGAGAAACCCTACAGATCAGAAAGGGTGTAAAGAATGACCGAGAGAACAATTAGGGCAGAGTAAGGAGAAAAGGGGAGACTGGCCGTCATGCTAAGTTCTTTTGTAAATCACCATTCAATATAACTACAATAAAACTCCATAACCCAAGAGTGCTGTACCTCACCTCGTTGATAATACGTCTCACGACTTTATTCTGGTTGTGCTTAATAATCCATAATCGACTTTCCTATCTCTTGACAAGTATCTACGACCACACTATCGAGAGAAGAAATAGCTACAGAACCATCAGAGTAGAAAAGAGGAGGGAAGGATGATGAGGTAAAGTTGTGAGAAAAGTATATTTTCTAAGTGAAGAACAGACTTAGCATGATTCCGGGCAGAAACATAAAAAATGTGTGATTCAGGGGTGGGTTGACTCTGGTACCTTTTATTGGCCCTCTCCATGTTGTGGACAGCATTAGAATGAACGTGATTAAACCAAACCTTTCTTGCAATAGTCAAAGGATATGGGATGGGAATGTATGCTTCCATGCCCGAGAGAATAGCCTCCGGAATGCGCAAGGCACACCCAGGTGGCACCCGGCCATGGATGCAAAAATCATTCCAGTGAAAATAAAAGACGTTCTGCCTGAGGGCTTCCCAATCCTCAGCTCTAAAGTGCCACAATTGACCTTTCCTTTGAGGGTCCACAGGCCGTACCGGAGCAATAGGACAGTTTAAGGTACTTAGGATGTGATCGGAGGAGCCCAACAGAGAGGAAAGATAAACAATGTAAGCAGAAGGATCAGTTGAAAGGATGAGGTCAGGTATGTTGGAACTCTCTCCAAGGTGGTGAGGGATATGGGTGGGGTGCTGTACAAGCTGTTCTAGGTCAATAAGGATAGAAAAGATGTAGGCTTGTTCACCAGGTGGATCGGTGAAAGGAGAGGAGAGCCAACGGTTATGGTGAACATTGAAATATCCTAGATTGGAGATTTCAGAGAAAGGCAAAGTGGATAGAATGTGTTCCATCGTAGAAAAGTACGATAGTCAAAGAATTTTTCATAGCAGAATTAGGGGATAAGTGAACAGCGCAGATATATTTAGTCAGAGAATGACAGGAAAGCCGAAGCCAGAGAGTAAAAAATTCAGAAGAATCAAGTTCGGGAACAAGAAAGCATGATAAGTCGTTGCGTACATACACACAGCAATTACCTTTGGCTTTGAAATGAGTATAAGGGAAGTAGGAGGATACAGAAAAGGGTTTGCTATCAGTTGCCTCAGACAGCTGAGCCTCAGTCAGGAAGAGAAGGTGAGGTTTAGAGAAGGAGAGGTGGTGTTCAAGAGAGCGAAAGTTAGAGGAAAGGTTGAGTCGTCACTGGGATAGGGGTGGATGATTTATACGAATATAACCAATTTACGGTGGCACATTTGGTCGTGTTTTTTTTTTTTTGAGTCCCGGAAGCAATCACTCATCACAGACAAGAGATTTTCAAACCGACGTCAATTTTTTTTTGTGGATTTCTGTTGTTTATGCATTGTTTTCATGATGTTTAGCATTAATTTGGATAATCACGTGTGTTTTGATGTCTAGATATGGCAGACTGACGTGAAAACAGTGCCAAAATTAGGTGAAGTATTGTACATACATTCGTGTATAAGTCGGGTGTTTTGGGGGTTTCATTTTATTTTCATGGTTTTCTTGGTGTTTAGCATTACTTTGGATATTCCTATGTGTGTTTTGATGTCTAAATATCCCATATTGACCTGAAAACAGTGCCAAAATTAGGAAGGGTACTGTACATACAGTTTTGTATAGGTACGGTGTTTCATGGTTTTCAGTGTTTGTTTTCATGGTTTTATTGGTGTTTAGCAATACTTTGGATATTCCTATGTGGGTTTTGTTGTCTAAATGTGGCAGATTGACCTGAAAACAGTGCCAAACTTAGGAAGGGTAATGTACATACAGTCGTGTATTGGTGTTTTTTTTTTTAATGGTTTTCTTGGTTTTCAACATTACTTTGGATATTCCTATGTGTGTTCTGATGTGTTAATATGGCAGATTGACCTGACAACAGTGCCAAAATTAGGAGGGGTACTGTACATACAGTCGTGTATAGGTAGGGTGTTTTTTAGTGTTCAGTTTTTTTATGGTTTTCTTGGTGTTTAACATTACTTTGGATATTCCTGTGTGTTTTGATGTCTAAATGTGGCAGATTGACCCGATAACAGTGCCAAAATTAGGAGGGGTACTGTACATGCAGTGGTGTATAGATAGGATGTTTTTCGGTTTTCAGTGGTTTTTCTGCATGGATTTCTTGGTGTTTAGCATTACTTTGGAAATTCCTGTGTGTGTTTTGGTGTCTAAATATGCCTGAATGACCGGAAAACACTGCCCAATTAGGCATAGGTGCTCTACAAATAAGTGAGGTATAGTTTGGAGGTGGGTATAGGTAGGGCCTGGGTGTGGTAGGGGAATAGTGTTCATTACCCGGATGTTGCCACTACCTGGACATGCCTTTGGCCCTATATATATATGTCCGGATAAATGAGGGATTACTGGCTTTTTATGATAAATTCTATGCTATCTAGAATATAGTACTGGTTGTTTTTGTAATCTCTGTAAATTTGATGTCTAACACAATCATAACTTTTATGGGTATTTCTTTACCAACTACAGAAGGTGCTGAATGAAATACAAACACACAGAGACACATAAGCACACACACAGAGAGAGAGAGAAAGAAAGGGCAATGTAAGTACTTGCTCACCTTCATGGAGTTTATTGCAGTCACTGTACCTATTTTCCTGTTCTACATCAAGATTATATATTTTTACACCCGTGATTGCGAAGCAAGAGTGGATATTATGTTCTGAACAGAGTTTGTGTGTGTGTGTGTGTGTGTGTGTGTTTTATGCAAGGTAGAAGGAACCAAAAGCCAGAAGCCTGCCAGACTGTCCTTTCCAAGAAAAAAACGATAACAAGATATTAGACAGCCAAATTCAAGATCCGTTCATTTCGAGATGACTGCGTGCATGCTACGTGCCCACTATAGTAGTGGAAGATGCAAGCTGACAGTTCAGAGGAGCGGTGATCACAGAAGTAGCGACAGAGAAGAAATAAAGATGCAACAGTGAGGTAAACTGACAGAGGTTGAAGGGAGCCGGAGAGATAAGCAGAATCAAAGAGATGCTTGAGTTATATTTAATCTCCCCCCACACGACCAGTTCAAATTCGACTTCAGCTAAACATGGGTTATGAGAATGTGAATGAGTATCTAAAATCTTTTATTTTCAAAAGCAGTATTTTAAACATCAAAGTCGCAGACTTGGGTCAAACGCTGCCATAGCAAAATGAATTTAAACAGTTTTTATCAAGNTAGTTAACTAACAAAATACTTCGAACAGCTTTGATTCATCTTTACCAAAGTTGGCAGAACGACTGAGGGTCAGCCAAGGACTAAAGCTATTGTTTTTAAAACAATCAGTGATCAATATCACAAGAAAAGGGACAAATTCAACTCATTTTTCATATGATTTGGTAACAGTCAGGCATGAATGAAGATATCCACATATTAAAACGAGCAGTCAAAGATCATTGAAACAGGGCAATGTCCTGTTTCGACCCATGGGCCTAAATGTGAGTTTAATGACTAAAATAGTTTTAATCTGATTGGAGATGAGGATCACCCAAGAGGCTGACTTGTTGCTTTAGAAAACAAAGGATTAAAGGTCAAAGTTATATGGGAAGGTCTGATTAATTTGTCTTTTTCTGATGTAGACTAAATTTTGTTGCTGATTTAAAGATAAAACAAGGGTAGAGATATGCATATTGGAGAACAAAACAGTGTTAGGTCAGGGTCACAGGGAAAGATCAAATATCACGGTCACTAGGCACCAACTAATTGTTTTTATTTGATTTGAACCCAAGATGGTGGAAGAGTTACGAGTTAGGCAGAAATCAATTCGGTTTTGACTGTCATTTATCAGAAGTTAAGGTCAAAGGACAAAGTCAAATATTCGGCCCTTAAACCAGTTTGTGGACGCGAGTGTTGCACTTCAGTGTGCCCTTTCTTGCCCTCCTTAAGACAGTATGGTTTCACCCATTCACAGTTCCGTCTCTCTCATTATATAATGATGCGATAATATAATCATCCACGAAGTAAAGTCTCCCCATTCACCATCACATCACGTTGTTACTCATACTCTGGTTAAATAGCCATCACTTATTTAAAACCTACGTTGCATTATTTCCAGAATTATGAGTCAAACTATTGTTGAATTTACAACAAATCTGGCTCGAACAATAAACAAGGCCCATGAAAACTGCATTTCATGAAACTTCTGTTTTTTTGGTAGACTGAAAGGAATAAGGGGTGATGTATCAGCCTCTGCTGTTCATCTTGGCCGCCGCAACAGCTGCTGAACTCCCTCACTTCATAAGTAAGATATTTGTGTATCTGACAATAAAATGCAACACATGAGAGAACATTATTTATAATCTAATATTGTATTTAAATAAACATAAACCTAATGTTTAGTAAACACATTTATTCAGCAGATAGTGTGAAAACAACATATTCCTTCGAACTGGTATTTAGTGCTGCAGTTTCAAGTGTGTCAACTGTAGAATGCCCGATTATCACCGTTACAGCGAAAGGAGAGATCTACAATTCCACTGCCATGGTAACTTAAGTACTAACTCACACTCAAATGTATTGTCCTACAGAAGAAAATGTCTTGTTGCATATGAGAAGAGATAGACATAACAGAAACTCAAACTAATGGTTTATGGTGGAGATAACAGAAACTCAAACTAATGGTTTATGGTGGATATAACAGAAACTCAAACTAATGGTTTATGGTGGACATAACAGAAACTCAAACTAATGGTTTATGGTGGACATAACAGAAACTCAAATTTATGGTTTATAGTATTCCAACCAGACTGAAAACAGCTCTACATATGGTGTGGGTGTGTTCGAGGTGGGAGTGGACGAAAAGGCCGCAAACGTGACGCAGGCCCAGCTATCCAGGGTTGTCGGGCAGGTTCGCCGGGTAGGTAACTCTCACATTACTGCTGAGGCAGGTAGGTCAGTGTTTACATTACTGCTGAGGCAGGTGGGTCAGTCTCACATTACTGCTGAGGCAGGTGGGTCAGTCTTACATTACTGCTGAGGCGGGTAGGTAACTCACATTACTGCTGAGGCGGGTAGGTAACTCACATTACTGCTGAGATGGGTTGGAACTCATATTACTGCTGAGGTGGGTAGGGAACTCATATTACTGCTGAAGTGGGTAGGGAGCTCACATTACTGCTGAGACGGATAGATCACTCTCACATTACTGCTGAGGCGGGTAGGTCACCCTCACATTACTGCTGAGGCAGATAGGTCACTCACATTACTGCTGAGGCGGATAGGTCACTCACATTACTGCTGAGGCATGTAGGTCATTCTCACATTACAGAAACACTCGCATGATGAATTTATACATGGTCTTAATTCGGATATTCAGGTGGTCGTTAAAAACTAATACTGAGAATATCTTTTAGCTACTTACTGAGGCACGTTTGACCACCAGAAAAATGACACAGGAACTGTGAGGGACAACAGGATTGGCAAACCTCCTTTGAAGATAGTGAAGGAAATGGAGAAAAAGTGTCCCTCGTGGCGCCTATGACTACGTCACAAGTGACGACGGTATCCTTGTCCTCCAGTTGAACGACAGTAAGATTGTTACTATACTGTCGACTGACCTGGGGTGGAGTCAGTGACCACATGCCAGAGGTACTGCAACGGGACAAAGAAGAAGGAGGATTTTCCCTGCCCAAATGTAGTGAAGAGCTACAATGCCAATATGGGGGGAACAGACAAGAGTGACACACTATCCTTCGTCTTCCCACTGCAAGTGTCCTCGGGGATCTAGGATATGTTGTGGACTGCAAAAGTGAAGAAGAGTGATCACTTCTTGAGATGCGGCTAGGTAGCGCCACGATGAGTGAGCCTGTGCCAAGAACAGATTGTCTGCAAGCTAGAGCGTACCGGACAGGACAGGGCTGTCCCGAAACGCATCCCTACTATTTCTATCTACGTATAGAACACTTAGTTTTTCTAAATTTTGCTTCACTGTAGGAATGGCACTCATTTCTAAATGGTTATTTTGATCTTAGCAATCGTCTTCTGTATAGTAATTTTCCTTGTTTTCTGCTAACTTACAGATATCGCACATATTTTAATTAAATTTTACTTTACTAAATGGTCATTCCTCCCTCTCATTGTAACACTTATTCTCTAAACTAAATATTCCTTATTTTTCAATTTCACTCATTTTTAGATTTTTATGCACAAATTTGCACTAGGTACACCTCCCCACAACCAGTAACTACTACCTCAACTCGATGTGGTACTGGAAAACGCACTCAGGCTGTGGTGAAAATCCTTGTGAAGTACTAGGTTGAGTGATGGCCAGGTGTGGGGGACATGAAGGTGGCAGGGTGGCCGTAATGCAGTGATTGCTCTACATATGACTTCTGGGCACCCCACCCTCGTCCTGAGACTATGATGCCTCAGGGGACTCTCCTGAGTCACGAGAAGTATTGGGGACATCCTAGGACTCCGGAGAGTCATGAGGATGACTCTTGATTGCAACATAGAGCTATGGGAGGAGGCATGGGAAAGTGAGCGTTGCACATCGTTCTCCACATGGTAACTTTCGTCCTTAGGTGTCATCTATGCACTCGATGATCACAATTTCATCTCCAGTTCCCTCTTGGTACACTTTTACTCAGTCCTTTCTTGCATGAGTGGACAGCTTTGCAGGGATGTGGGTGGCATGAGTCCAGTGGGCGATGGTAGCAGCAGCGAGTGGTAAGGATAATGTGGAATATAAAATCAGTGTTCCTGATCCTTACATTGCATGCTCTAGGCTGTCAGTGCCATCTGCCCACCTCTGAGCTTGCATGACCTCATGAATACAAAAGAATATAGCATTCCTGGCAGCCATCTTGGATTCAGACGCATCCACCAGTGCTCCATTATTCCAAGTGTTTTAACAACAAGTTTGAGTTATTATCGGTTTGAAAGTGAATAGATCAGTGTTATAAGAGTCTTAGACATATTTCCCCCGTGTGAAAGATTAAAATAGCTTGCATGCAAAAGTTTTTGAGCGTGTTGAAGGTGTAAATCGTTCCCCTGTCCCTTTGTTTACGTTCCGTTCCCACCCTCTGTATTGTTTTCCAGCATTTATATTTGATCTCAGTCATATTATAGTTTATTTTCCCGCAGATCAAGGTCAGTTAGAACAATATCATAGCAACTAGATTAACTTTTCTCACTAGTAAATGGTGTTAGTGTACTGAGAGTTGCATTCACCAGTCAGCTCTCTGTTTGGACTGTGTTTTCTCACTAACAGCTGTGTACGTCGTAGCACTGTAAAGTCTAACAACTATTAACTGAGTTGCTTGCTGTTTTAGTGCAAGTAAATATCATTGTCTTTTGTATACAGTAACAACTGTATGTTTGATGGTACACCAGTGAAATAGTTTATACACTATAAACAATTGTTCACTGAGTGAAGCTAGATTTTATTTTGATTTCCCCACTTTCTATTGTTATTATTATTTTTTCCCCACTGAATCAGTTTATGGTGTATTTCTCCATTTCATGGTAAGTTAGATTATATCATAGCAAGTACATTTTCTGTTCTTTTTACACTGGTAAAAGAATTCAGGGTAAGTAAGGTCATACCATAGCAAGTTGATTTTCTGTTCTTTTTACTCTGGTAAAGGAATTCTGGTACATTAGGTTATTCCACAGCAAATAGATTTTCTATTCTTTTCACACAGGTAAAGGAATTCATGGTAAGTTGGGTTGTACCATAGCAATTAGGTCTATTATTTTCACACTGCTAATGAATTCATGGTAAGTTAGATTATACCATAGCATGTCGATATTCTATTTTTACACGGGTAAAGGAAGATAGTATATAGAAAGTAAGTGAATCTCCCTAAAAATTCAATACTTCATTTACAGAGAAAATTATCCGTTAGTAACAACATCCCTTAGTCAGTTGTATATTATTGTTTGTTTTTGTGGTATTTTGGAAATATTGCTGTAAAATGCCATCTATACTGAAGGTCTGCCAGGACTGTACTGGCGGTTTTGCGTCTAAGTACTTTTCGGACTACTTTTCGACACCTGTGCGCAAACCATGCATCATGAGAAGACATCTAGAGAATGGTTTAGCCGAATCACAGAGAAATTACAAGGACCTCAATGCAGAATTTGAAATACCGAAATAGTTCGTAGCAGCAAACGTAGGAGTCAGTGACAGCAGTCAAGATGGAAAATGCTTACAAACTGAGCTCGTACAAGACCCCGCCCATCAGGCAGTTCCAGCGTACCGGTATATTCCACACCCAGCGATTCAGTACTTTCCTCGTCAAGCGAAATCCCCTTTACTATGGTAACAAATGGCACAAAACCCGTAAAAGGTATGAGGAAGCACCTTCCCATAACTACGTACAATTGCTACCAGATCCTTGCCGAAGAGGTTGATGAGTTGGGGACTCTATTGTACACGAGCAGAAAGAGGTACTGTTTTCCAGGAGGTGGACTGTGTGATATAATAGAAGCCTGCGATGAGGTCACAAAAGACGCAAATGATAAAACTCTATACGTCATCCATGTTGGTATTAATGATCTGAAGGGCGATAGATCGGAGGAATTACTGGCAAAGTATCATGAAATGATCAAGTGATTGAAAACTGGTATACTCCCAAGGATCAAGGCAGAAAATAGTTTTTATGATAAGACCTTCAGCACAAATAACCATCTCAAATC
Source organism: Birgus latro (assembly GCA_018397915.1). Lineage (NCBI taxonomy): Eukaryota > Metazoa > Arthropoda > Malacostraca > Decapoda > Coenobitidae > Birgus > Birgus latro. Next base: position 9,587 of record JAGKTI010037265.1, read on the forward strand.
TCTCTGCACGCAAGAAGGAGTCGACTTCGTCAATCTATGGGACCAGTTTTATGAGCAACATACTCTCTTCCAGAAAGATGGTCTCCATTTGAAATCGGTAGGAGCGGCACGGCTAGGTAGACTTTTACGTGATAAAGTTGCCCTCTTCAAATAAAAAAAATGCGGAACATCCAGGAGCAATAATCTCAATGTAAATACCTGCAAAGTCAGTTCATCAACTGTCTGGGACGGAATTAGAGCCGGCTATGTTAACATACATAGCCTACGCAATAAGTTTGAGGATTTAGAATCTCATTTACCTAGAAAATTATGACATTATTGGCATGACAGAGTCCTGGATTCACACATCTGACCGTGACTTTTTAGCAGAATACTCATTAACAGGGTACAATATTTTCAGCTGTGAGCGACCACACCGAGCTGGTGAAGGTGTTTTACTATACAGTATGTGAAAACTAGTCTCCACCCCCTTGTGCTATCTAAACCCAGTATTACCAACACAGATGCCAGGTACATTCAGCTGAGTATTAATTCACATAAAATAAATATTCGTCTCATCTATAGTCCTCCAGCACAGTCAACTGAGACGGATGAAAACATTATGATCAAATTGCTGAAATTTGTTGTCAAGAGGATAGGGTAACTTTTGGAGACTTTAATCTACCGGTAACAAAGTGGAGTGAACCGCTAATGGCACACTTAGGAAAAGAGCTTTATATGAATCTTCAAGAAAGCGCCCTTTCCCAGCATGTAGAATACCCAATGAGAGGAAACATTATCCTAGGCATAATCTTAACTACAAATGATAACCTAGTTAACAACGTTGGAATCAGACCTGAATTTAGTTCCAGTGATCATCGAATTATACAGTTTAATATCACTACTAAAAATGTTAAAGAAGCAGAGAGCGAAGAAAAGGTCCAGACTATCGCAGAGCGGATTTCACCAGGCTTAGAGTGCTATTTGCAATAACAGATTGGAATGAAATGTCTGAAACTGATGACATAAACCAAGCATGAAAAATATTCACCAAAAATTTAAAGAAGCGGTAAAGTCATGCGTGCCACTACGTAACAGGCGTCCAGCTGGTAACAGTAAACCAAAGTTTTGGTCCAGTGAAATTAAAAGTACCTTAATAGCCAAAAAACAGGCATACCATAATATAAAACTACACAAAATAATGATGATAAATTACAGTAAGAAAATCTATGCCGCATATCGAAAAGTGTTATTAAACAAAGCAAAAGAGCACTGGAGATCCACATTGCTAATACTTGCAAATCAAATCCTAAAGAATTTTACAGTTACATTAGAAAGAAAAAGGTTATGACTACATCAA
>JAGKTI010037267.1:0-10924 GCA_018397915.1 Birgus latro
TGTCTTTCTCGGTCTACCCCTCCCAACCCCTCCCCCAATATTAACACTTCTCACCCTCTGCACCCAATTATCATCCCCTATCCTCTCCACATGTCCAAACCACCTCAGCCTACCTCTCCTCATAAACAACACCAATACACTCCAGTCCCATCCTACCTCTCAACTCTTCCATCGTAAACCCAGCCTCCCCCAGGCCTTACACGCCGGGATGCACTGCACATCCACCTAATCACTGTTATTTCTGTACATTTAAGCCTGCGAATATCCTCTTCCTTGACTGCCCAGGTCTCACTACCATACAGCATCACACTCCTAACACATGCTGCAAACAAAGACCCCTTAGCACGTAAGGAGAATCCTCTCAGTGTCAGGAGAGGCAACAGCTCCCTGAACTTCTTCCAGCCACTTCTCACCCTAGCAACCAAGCTAACTCCAGCCCCACTTCCGGCACATAACATGTCTCCCAAATAAAAAAACTCTTCCACACACTCAAGAGACTCACCAGCAAGTTCAATCCTTTCATGCCTAACAGTCTCCACCTGCTCTCCCTGACTTGCAGCACTCATGAAATCAGCATTATCTTGCAGTCTACCTCTAATACCACTCCATCTCTTGTGCACCCATTTAACACAAACACTGCACAAGATGGAATTACTTCCCACACCTTTGTGTGCAAACTGCACATGGCCACTCTCCCTCTCCTCTGGTTGTACTGCCACCAACCCTAGATTACATTACTTTTGTTTTATATGCATTTATCTTTAAGCCCTTGTGCCCCATACCATCTATCCATTTCTTAAATCTTTCCTCCGACTCCTTTTCATTCTCTGCAATCAACACCAAATCATCAGCATACAACATCTCCCACAGGAGTCCATCTCTGAAGTCACGTGAGAGGGCTTCAAGTACCATGATAAACAACAAGGGACTCAAAACTGACCCCTGATGCACACCAACATTCACAGAAAACTCATCACTCAAAACTCCATTAACTCTTACTTGGGTTCGGGCACCCAAGTACATGGCCATCACCACCCTAACCAGCCACTCTTCCAACCCTAGCTTTCTCATCGCCCACTTCACCACCTCCCTAGGGACTCTGTCAAAGGCCTTTTCCAGATCAACAGAAGCAAAATACAATACCCTCTTCTTTCCAATATATTTTTCCTGAATCTGTCGAACAATGAATATGGCATCAGTTGTCCCCCTGCCTGGCATAAACCGAAACTTCATCTCATCAATATTCACTCTTTCTCTGATCATACCTTCTAGTACTCTCTCCATTACTTTCATTATCTGATCTAAGAGCTTTATACCTCTGTAAATTCCCCTTTCCAGGGCATCACCTTTCCCTTTGTACACATTTACAATTACACTCTTCAGCCAATCATCTGGGACAACACTCTCATATATAATCATATTTATCAGGTTAGTGACTAACCTCACCCCAGTATCTCCTGAGGCCTTCAACATTTCAGCAGTCAACCCAGACACACCTGCCGCCTTCCCCACCCACATCCTGCCTATTGCCTCACTCACAGTAGCAGCGCCAATCAAAGGCCAAGAGCCAAACACTGGATCTACTGGCCCCAAACCTTCCCTATCCCAATGAAATTCCTCATTCAACAACCGGCTATAATGCTCTCTCCATGCATCTTTAATATCCCCACTGTTCACCACTACCCTTCCTTGATCATTCTTCACACACTGCTCACCTACAATGTCCCGATTATTCTTCTTCACCTGATTTGCCACCCTAAAAATCATATTTTTCCTATCCCAATGATTTAGATTATCAAGTAAAAGTCTCTGTGACTCAGACTTCGGCCTGTATACCTCTCTTCTAGCCATACGCTTGGCAGCCAAGTATATATATATATATATACTGTAATAATTTACCATAATACTATATTGCACACACCCTGACGTATGGAAGTGAGGCATGGACCTTGCTAGAGGGTAACAAGTCAAGAGTGAGAGGAGCATGTGGAGTCACATGAAGGGACAGGTTGACGAATGAAGTGAAGGAACGTTGTGCGGTGGATGTGGATGTGTTTGAGAAGATTAGGAAAAATACACTGAGGTGGTTTGGACATGTGGAGAGAATGGAGAATGAAACTCTGACTAAGAGGGTGTATGCAGGTGGGGTGAAGGGAGGGAGAGGGAGGGGAAGGCTGAGAATGAGGTGGAGGGATGGAGTTGAGAGGTATATGAGGGAGGGGGGAGTGAGCTGGAGGGAGGGTAGGCAAATGGTGGTTGACAGAGCGACTTGGAGGCATTTTGTCTGCGGCCACCCTTTGCGGGATTAGGGCGTCGGGCTATAGATAGATAGATAGAATAGAAAATGTGTATGTACAGTTGTTGTTTTTCAAATCCCTCTTGTAGATGGCGCGGTGAAACAGAACACAGCCTTCTATATGTGGTGTGTTCCTCAACTGCCAAGTTGACACAGCAGCACAGCCTCTCTCCTACTCCGCATACCCACCTCAGCTGCTAGAGAGTGCATGGAAAACTGAAAGCGTATGAAGAATGTCCTTTACTGCTCAAAATCACTGTATTTTTAACTGTATAAAAATTTTTGTAGTAGGCTAGCCAGGATAAATGTCATTAAATTAATTTGTTAGTTTACTGGATATCTTAGGTCATGGTGACCATCTCACAGTTACCTGATATAGTGCTGCCTACTTCTTCTTCATAAGGTGACTGTGCACTGAGTGACGAGACTATTGCTTGGTTTCCTGTAACCCAGAAAACCATTTATAACTGTGGGTGGAAACCAAATAGGAGAGTGGTGTGGAACATACTATGGTGCCCCTCTTCACTGGGTGGAGATGCAGAAGTGGTATTCATCCACAAACCAAACCTCTGTACCCTTCCCTGCACCTCACAGTGGCAAAGCGATATCCACTGGAAGTGAACATGAGTTCACTACACAGGATGGTCCTGCAGAAGCAGTTGCATGCTTACAATTGATGGTTCTGTTTGGACAGACATACCAGGGTTGCTCTAATACTAGAGCACGGGAAATATTTTCATAGTAATACTGACCATAAATCAGGAGGTAGGCAGACAGGCAAGCATTTACTTGGTTAGCAGGAAATATGTAAAATGACACATTACCCATCCCTTGCCTGTTGTTGAAGCCAATAGCATAGTGTAATTGTCAGGGGGAATTTATGTATTCACAAAAAGAAAATGTGATATTTCAAAAGATAATGTGATATTGTATAATTCGAGTATACAATATATAGCTATGTGTGCTAAGAATGACTATCGAGTCACTTACTACGAGAGAATAGACTCGTGAAATCAAGTAGCGATTTCACTTTATGCTGGCTTACTTCGCCAATTCTCTAGAGTCGAGAATTTATAGATTTTCTCAACGGTACACAGTAGAGACTAGACGCTCAAGTAGGCTGTAATATTGTTCCATTGGCCTCTGAGAAAGTTAGTTTCTCCCCTTAACATTCAAAAATGATAATAATAAAGATAAACAGGATCTTGGCTGAGCCAAACTCCTAGCTAGCACAACGGATTTAGGGATTAATGCCAAAAGCTGGCCTAAGTACCAGTCGTGATTTAATACAAAGAGTTGTGCTAACGTGGAGTAGCAAAACTGTATTAAATATGTGGGAAAATTAAACACGACTGTTACATTTAACAAAGCTCAAAAATCCAACTGTAAATTTATTAAATACAAGGAAATAAATTTACGTTACATGACTCCAATTCAAATCAAAGGAAGGGAAATGCACTCACTCAGACATTTAGACAAACAGCTAAATATCTAAAAAACTTAAGCTTAGGAAAACAAGAAAATACTAATCGGTATAGATGAGACCGAGCTGCTGTGACGATCACCAAGGATTGGTGGGAGCTTTGGGAATACACGCCAATACAAGCTGAGATCTGAAATCGCTAAGAAAATCACTCAAGCCTTGCAGGGCTTACCACGACGCACCGTGTCTACAGTCAGACTAGCTCTGTTTCTGAGTACACGGCATGAAAAGCGTGTGAAAGGGTGTGGCCGGCGTAACAGCCCAGAGCGGGAGCAATAATTCAGAAATTATCGCTCAGAGGAATGCACCGCCCGCACATAAAAACAATCACTCGTGAAAGAATGACGAAAGTTTTGACAACTTGATGCAAATATAAGTAAGCGAGCGGACGGTTTGAGAGAACGAGCGAAACATCGTACATTTCATAATAATTCGTTCCTCCCGCAAAATCACTCGATGTCACAATTTACTTTACATAATTTTACGATGTAGAAAATTCGTGACAGTAATGAAAATGAATGATTATCGAGGTCTGACAAACTTTTATATGCTCCCATAGTGATGTCCAGATAATCATCTACTTTCATCATAAAAAAATATATACAGTAAAACCTCGATATAACGGACTTCAGTAGACCAGAATTCGCTTTTATCGGACTCGAGGAGCTACCGGACTAAACTCCTATATATCGGAAAAAGTCCGATAAAGCCAGAAAGCAGTCCGGACTGCCTGACAACTTCACTATGTTCATCACAATAAGACAAGTAAAAGACATGTTTTTCAGTGCACAGTACAGTATTAGTATACCATTTGATTAATGTAGTGAAGGTATAACAGTACAATACTGCAATGGTGGTGAAAACCACTGATGCAATCCGGACTAATGTCTGATATATCGGAAAAAGTCCGGATTAGCAGGGGCAAGTCCGGATGTCGCTTTTATCGGAATTTCGCATATTTCGGACTGGCTTCGGCCCCAATTAGTCCGTTATAGTGAGGTCTTACTGTATATGTTAGTGCACATTCTCTGTTCCTTTGCAGGCATGTCAGTGCTTACAGATGTTCCACAAATGCATTGATGAGTGCATTATTTTTTGTACTGTCTTATTATCATAAATGCTTTAGTAGTGCTGTTTTCATTCATATTCCTTCTATATATAGTAGTGCATAGAAATATACGAAAAATGCAGAGATGGGGTTGTTTGCATTCTTTCGTACTCCTATATGTTCTTTTCCTTTCAGAAATGTACTGAGAAATATTCCAGATATACACTGATTGTTTTGTTTGCACTTTTTATATCTTTTTCATTACAGAAACCCACACATGCCAACCAGAAAATATCATGAGCAAATGCGATGATGGGAAGTGTGTGCTCTCGAAATATACCTGTGACGGAGAGAATGACTGCGACGACAATTCTGATGAGAAAAACTGCAGTAAGTGTCGAGAAATATTGCAGCAAGGGTAGAATTTGTACAGAGTTGAAAATTATTGCAGAGCGGATTGAAAGAAAATTATTGCTGAGAGGATTGAAAAACTTTGCATTGTCAAAAATTTGCATTGTTGAAAAATTTTTGTAGTTTTTTATTTAGTGCTGAAAAATTTTTCAATTTTAAAATAATGCTCTCTGCCCAGAATGTTGTGAATACAGTATTTGCCTGTAATTTTTCTGTATTTTTTCGGAATACTGTATGTTGTAGCCTGGAACCAGTACAGTATATGCCTTTGTTTCCATTTTCCTCTCTCTAAAATTTATCCTTTATTCCTTTACTTTCTTCCCCCCCCCCCCTCCTCTCTCTTTCTCTCTCTCATTGTTTTGTCTCTGCTTCTTTGTTTTTTCCTCAAGAGTTTCTTTTATCATTCTTTATCCTTTAAGCTTTTCTGTTTCTCCCTCCTCCTCCTCCTCCTCCATCGTCGTCGTCATCGTCATTGTTATTATTATTATTATTATCGTTATCATTTTTATAATTATCATTACAGTAAAAGTCCATTAATCTGAATGGCAGTTGACCAAGAATCATTCGGATTATCAGATTTTTCGGATTTTTGGGTGGGACCCCTAAGACACTTAATTTCAAGTATAAACTGAAATTTACCAAATGGATCCCTTTTCATTTCTTCATGATACAATATGGCACATATTAATACTACGTATTACACAAATTTTTTACTTAATAATGTACAGTATCACTGAAGATACGAACTGGTAAATTAAGAGATATTATGGGTTATTTAACTCACCAGTAATGCATAGTGTTGAAAATAGCAGTTGTAGGCAGGTAAATCCAATTAGAGAGAGTAAGTCTGGGGTTAATAATTATATGCACGTATTGTAAAAGCACAAACACTTAATATATATTACTGTGGAAAATTCCTTAAAACTACAGTACAGATCCAAAAGTGGTCAGTTGTTTATGAGGAGTTGCCAGTTCATGCATTACCTGATCCATGACCACACTGCTTGGCACTTCGGCGTATTTGGCGTCCAGTTTGAATTTTTTAACTTGTTTTATTTGAGTTTTTGTCAGCCGTCTTCAAAAATTTGGATTATTGGGATTTTCAGATTATCAGTGTTTGGATTAATGGGCTTGTACTGTATTATTATTATTATTATTATTATTATTATTATTATTATCATTACTTACACCATCTTTGTACCTCCACCCAGGCTATCGGGAATGTTGGCTCGGAATTGAATTTACATGTGACAATGGGAAGTGTGTGAGACCCATCAATATCTGCAATGGTGAAAATGATTGTGGGGATGGTAGTGATGAGAGGGACTGCGGTGAAGGTGAGTCTAGATACATTTTAGATGATTAGGATGATTATGTAGATACAGATTGTCTTATTCATCATTTTCAGGCATCATCATCTTCATCATCATCATCATCATCATCATCATCATCATCATCATCATTCCATAACATTCCACTGCAGGACATCAGGCCTCTTCCAAACGTTTCCACTTATCCCTGTCTTTTGCCATTCCAGAACCCTAAGATCTCTAATGAATTATCTGTGTTCATCATTTGCTCTCCCTGTGTCTCCTGATGTATCTATTTTTTATTTCATCATACTACCTAGTTGCTGGTCTTGCTCTTGGTCTTTTTGAATCAGTTATTACCCAGTCTGTTGCTTTCCTTGCCCATCCGTTGTTATGTCTCTACAAAATGTGGCCATTATTAGAACAGGGAAAGGAACTTAGAGAGAGAGAATTTGATCTGCTCCATTATACAGTATGCCCCATACCTATCCTTTGGATGTAAGCTTAACACTTACAGTGGCACATAATAGGTCCAGTACCCGGACCTTAATACTGTATACGCATAAACTCTCAATTATCTGTTATAATTCAGCCAAGCCCTATGCCAGATAACATGAAACACCGGATATTGTATATCCAGCACAACATTCTGCAATATACCGGACATTGTGATTCTGTCCGTCTCGACCCTCTATCCTAAACATTTTACCATGAGTGAAAGATGAAAACAAAGAATATAAAAACAATACAGCAGTGATGCAGTACAGTAATGCAGCACAGTATTGTACATAGTGTACTATTGTTTGTACTCACCGAGTGTTGGCATTGATGGTGAGGCATTTTAGGGAGAAACGACACTGAGGTATTCGCACTTGTAAACAACACAGTACAGCATGGGTAGTTTAACAATCAAAATAGTGCACCAGAACATGAGGACTCAAGAGGCCATTACCTTTGTAATATGATCCTTTACAGTACCTCAAACTTAGGATGCCACAGACTTAATCAGAGCATTAGGGTTTTGCAACCTCATGGTTGGAAGGGAGGAGAGCACAGGGACGTCTTGATTCTACGACATCCATGAGCGAGAATGAGAGCACTGTGGTATTTTCGGTGGCTGGTGAACTGTGCCTTTGATAGATTCTGATTGGCTGGTATGCAGTGGGCATTTTCATTGGCTCCCAAGTTTCAGGATTTCCCCTGTACTAGTTGCCTACATCTTATATGCCAGTTGAGATACCACAACACTTAATATTGCACAGGACCACCGGTTATGTCCCGTTTCAGTGCTGGGTGTTGCATAATATAGCTGAATATTGCTTTAATAAAGTCAAGATAGCTGCATTGGATATTGCATTGGGCCAGTTATTGCGACAACAGGTAATTGAGAGTTTACTTGTGTATGTATATACATACTGTATATGTTTTCGTTTTCGTTTTTGAAGGCTCCAACATACTTGCATGTGTCGGCCTTGGTCACCTAATGGCGGCTCTCCACGCTGCTCGATCTCTGGCAGCCTCCCTATTCAGTCCCTTAACCCTTAAGTCACATTTAATGACCTCGTCCCATGTCTTTCTCGGTCTACCCCTCCCAACCCCTCCCCCAATATTAACACTTCTCACCCTCTGCACCCAATTATCATCCCCCATCCTCTCCACATGTCCAAACCACCTCAGCCTACCTCTCCTCATCACAACACCAATACACTCCAGTCCCATCCTACCTCTCAACTCTTCTATCGTAAACCCAGCCCCCCCAGGCCTTGCACGCAGGGACGCACTGCACATCCACCTAATCATTGTCATTTCTGTACGTTTAAACCTGCGAATATCTTCTTCCTTTACTGCCCAGGTCTCACTACCATACAGCATCACACTCCTAACACATGCTGCATACAAAGACCCCTTAGCACGTAAGGAGAGTCCTCTCAATGTCAGGAGAGGCAACAGCTCCCTGAACTTCTTCCAACCACTTCTCACTCTAGCAACCGAGCTAACTCCAGCCCCACCTCCGGCACATAACATGTCTCCCAAATAACAAAACTCCTCCACACACTCAAGAGACTCACCTGCAAGTTCATATACATATATATATACAGTGTATATATATATATATATATACAGTATATATATTTTTATGCAACAAAGAAGGAACCAAAGGCCAAGAGCCCTCGAACCATTCCTTCCAAGAAAACAACAAAAGCAATACAAAAGAGAGCCAAATTCAAGATCCAATAATTTTGAGATGCTTGGACACACTGCGTTTGAAAGACTGGAGATCATAGGAAGTAGGAAATACAGACAGTGGGAGACAGTTCCAGAGTTGACCTGTTGCATAAATGAAGGACTGGGAGTAATGGTTAACTCTTGCATTAGAGAGTTGGACAGAAAAGGGATGAGAGTTGTTGCTAGACGGGTGCTACGCACCCGTCGTAGCAGTGGAGGGATGCAGGCAGACAGATCAGAGGAGCAATGACCATTGTTGTAGCTATAGAAAAGAGATAAAGTTGCAACAGTGCAGCAAAGAGACAGAGGTTGAAGGGAGCCAGTTAGAGGAGGAGAGTTAATGACACGAAAAGCCTTTGACTCCACCCTGTTGAGAAGAGCTGTATATGGGGAGCCTCCCCACACATGAGAGTTGTACTCTACACGGGTGAATAAAACCCGTGTATTAAGTCAACAACTGTACAGGGGTAAAGAAGGTACAGAGTCGGCGTAGCACACCTAATCTCTTGGAAGCAGATTTTACAAAAGATGCAATATGATCTTTCCAAGATAAGTCCTGAGTGAATGTAACCCCAAGCATGTTCAAGGATGATGCAGGATTGAGATGAATATTATTAAACATTAGTGGGTACTCCCGTGGAAGATTGTGTCGGGTTGATAGGTATAAAAACTAAGTTTTTGATGCATTGAAAACAAGATTATTTTTACCCGAGTCAGAGATACAAGCCATGTCGACATTAGGTGTGCCATAGTTTCATCCCTTGTTTGTTGAAGCAGCTGTTGAGATGGATATTGCGAGAACCGAATGGAAAGGTGAAGGGTGGTATCATCAGCGTACGAGTGGATAGGGTTAGATGTATAGCTTAGAAGGTCATTGATGAAAAAAAAGGAAGAGAGTTGGTGATAGGACAGAGCCCTGAGGAACACCACTGTTGATAGATCTAGGAGAAGAATGATGGCCGTCTACAACAGCGGCTATAGAACGACCAGGAAGGAAGCTATAGATGAAGGTGCAGATAGAAGGATAGAAACTGTAACAGGGCAGTTTGGAAATTAAGGATTTATGCCAGACTCGATCGAAAGCCTTTGAGATGTCAAGTGCAATGGCAAAACTTTCACCAAAGTCCCGAAAGGAGGATGACCAGGAGTCTGAAAGGTAGATGAGAAGATCGCCAGTGGAGCATCCCTGACGAAACCCATACTGGTGATGATCAGAAAGAAGGCTATAGGAAAGATACTTTAAACAATTTTCTGTTAAGAACTGACTCGAAAACGTTTGTGACACAGGATGTTAAAGCAATTGGATGATAGTTAGAGGGTTGGGAATGGTCACCCTTCTTTGGGACTGGATGAATGAGAGCAAACTTCCAGCAGGAAGGAAAGGTACAAGTTGAAAGACAAAGGCGAAAGAGTTTACCTAGGCAGGGTGTAAGCACAAAAGCACAGATCTTGAGGACAATAGGAGGGACTCCATCAGGCCAATATCCCTTGTTAGTGTTGAGGCCAGTGATGGCAGAAAATACATCAGTGGAAGACATTTTAATGTCAGCCATGAGGAAGTCACAGGGGGGAAGTGATGGAGGAACAGCACCGGAATCGTCTAAGGTAAAATTTTAGGAGAAAGTCTGAGTGAAGAGATCTACTTTCTCAGTAAAAGAAATAGCTACAGAGCCATCAGGGTAGAAAAGTGGAGGGAAGGATGATGAGGTATATATACTGTATACATTAATATACAGTAAAACCTTGTTAACTCGTGGTATTTGGGTTCCAACCCTCCGCGAGTTAGCATTTTTACGAGTTAATGGGGTTTTCCCCTCCCCACTCCCTTTAAAACACATTATACAATACAGTACTGTACATTGAGAAAAAAACAAAAGTAAAACTAATAGAACCTTACCTTGTTTTGGTACTACAGGGAAGTATTCAAGCTTGGAGGAGGCCTGTGGCAGGGAGAAGAGGTGGATTGAGGACTCTATGTCACTTAACACTTTTCTAATAAAAACACTGAACACTTTGAACTGTACAGTAGTGTACTATACTCTGTAAATGAGTTGATGTTTTCTTTTCAATTTTCCATGATAGGGTGTACGAGTTATCCCGAATTACGAAATATTGAGGTACGAATTAACGAGAGTTTACTGTATATACAT
>JAGKTI010037269.1:0-10442 GCA_018397915.1 Birgus latro
ATCCAAGCCTACGTTGCCCCATGAGGAGCGTTGGAGCCCGGGGCTAGGCAAATTGGTTCTGACATTTAAGATGAGAGTGACCAGCCTCACTCATCCCTGAGTGGCATTATATGAGTAATAATCCCCAATCACCTCTTGGATATAAACCTTCATCGGCACAATCCGTTTGGAGTGCTGTAATCACCCACTAAACCACCAGGCGCCAAAATTCGGTTACGTGGTTACCACCCAGCGTAGTAAATGATTTCCTGGTGTACAGGAAACCATTTGGCTTGTCACTCAGTGTGGAGTCACCCACAGGCAGAAGGAAGAGGAAAGAATGAAGAAAAGAAACCAGAAGAGGGAGTGTAAAGTCACGCATCTTACAGACTGAATTAGGTTTGGTATGGGTTATTGCCAGTGTGGCCTACTGACCATCCAGTGGTGTCAGTTTGGTCGTGCCCAGGATTTTGTAAGGAGTTTCTTTGCCGCTTTGCCACTTTGCTGGTTATTATCACCGTCTTACTGTACGGTAAGTTTGATTGCCCTGAATGATTTACCACAACAGTCAGAGGATGTAAGTTTTATTGTGTTCTGCCTGATGCAGGATGAAAGTGACTGCTTTAGTTGGAGGACATCCATATATTTGTATTTTGGTTAATCTAATTCAACTTAGAGAGGGCTGTCTGAATAAAGGGGTTACTTTTGCTTGCACGAATGTTTCAGTGAAGAGTTTTCTTTTATTTCGCAAATTATTCTTTTTCATTTGAAAGAATTTATTTTGGCTCACAGATTTTTCTGTTCTCTCTCTCACTGCCATTGCACTCTCTGAGATTCTTCCTTTTTCATGTAAAATAATTATTTATTTTGACTCACTGCCATTGCATTCATCACAAACATGCAAGCATTTATTCTGCTTTTTTCACCTTAATATACTTCACTGATTCTACGATAAACATGCAAGTGTTATTCTTCTTTTTTTCACCTTAATATTCTCCAGTGATTCAACTGCCTGCCAGTCATAAAATTCTTTGATATTAGCATTTGTTCAGAATTTTTCTCCTCTGAAAACCACTGAATGTGTGTTCAAAATACTGTACAGTAAAACCTCGATATAACAGACTTCAGTAGACCGGAATTCGCTTTTATCGGACTCGAGGAGCTACCGGACTAAACTCCTATATATCGGGAAAAAGTCCGATATAGCCAGAAAGCAGTCCGGACTGCCTGACAACTTCAGCCATGTTCATCAAAATAAGACAAGTAAAAGACATGTTTTTTAGTGCACAGTACAGTATTATTATACCATTTGATTAATGTAGTGAAGGTATAACACAGTACAATACTGCAGTGGTGGTGAAAACTACCGATGCACTCCGGACTAATGTCTTATATATCGGAAAAAGTCCAGATTAGCAGGGGTAAGTCTGGATGTCGCTTTTATTGGAAAATCGCATATTTCGAACTGGCCTGAGCCCCAATTAGTCCGTTATAGTGAGGTCTTACTGTACTTGATATTGAGAGAGTTTGTAGTTCAGTTTTCCTCTATAAATTTTCAGAAAAATTCAGGCCATTTTTGGCAATTTTGTGTCACTTTAGTCATTGTTATCAGTTCTGTACAAGTATTGTATTGCACTTACTTTATGGTATTGCACCTTCATTACCATGCCATCAGGAGTATATGAGCTCAGGGCTGATGCCTTACAATTTTCTTGATCAGACCTCTAGTCCAGACAGCAAGGAGGTGACTGCAGCCTCACCCTCAGCCAAGCCAAAGCCAGATTCACCCACCCGGGGGGAAGAAGAGGAGCGCCGCCCCTCTTGGAGGCTCAAGGTCGATGACACGGACAAGAACAGGGTAAGACAACATCGTATTTTTGTAAATAATATTTTCATTGGTGTAGCAGAGTTTATATTGCACTGTATAGTAGTTGTATCACGGTTGTTGAATTGGGTAACTTTTTATCTAATTCTTGCTGTTACCAAATTATTTTAATAAACTTGGGAATAGTGAAGGGGACAGTGAATGTTGTATCATCCTTGAGGGAGGGGGGGGGAAGGGTTCTTTCCTAAATAATAGTCATGAAATGGCAAGAGTGAATTGAATATACCTATCATCAGATTGTTGAGATTAATTTTTTACCATCTCTGTTGTTTGGATATGTTATTTGTTTGGTCTCCTTTTTCATACTGTATGGCACTTTTTTGTAACTCCTTGATTAGAATGGTATATATTTTTAATATTGTTTTTGATAATTTTAGACTTCTGTTCAATATTTGGGAGACATTATGAAGTAAAGGGTTTAACAGAGGCTCTATCCAGCCCTCATGTCCCCCCAGAATTGAATAAAATTGCCTAGAGATGGCAAAAAGAAATTGAAAAATGTCATTAATGGAGTTAAGCATCTCTGTAGATTTACTATTTCACTTTCCACTATATCCCTAACTTTCATGCAATCTCCACTCACCAGTTTTCATTGGAAAATGTGAGAAGCAAAGACAAGAGTGAAGCCGATGCCGATGAAACTCCCACCGTCACTGTACAGCTGCGGAAAAAGAATACTGAGGAGAAGCCGGGTAAGAATTTGGCTAGGTTCTGCTGCTTAACTTGTATTTTAGATTCCCTGGTGCCTTTTCTATACTCAGTTTACTTTGACTTGGCTGAAATTTGCTTTATTTTCAGCGCTGGGCTGTAATAAGACATTAAAACAAACATGCAGCTAGTCACAAAATTCTTTGGAAAGGAGGTGGAGCCATAGCACTCTTTTTCTGCTAGTGAGCAGCGTGAAATAAGCTACAAAAGCAAATGAATCTAGGCCAGGTTAAAGTGAAAGAGTCAATGTTAACACAAAGATCCTCGAAATCAACACCCTCACAGTAACGAAAGTCATTAAAGGTATCCAACATTTACTGAATTTTGCATTTTTATTCTGTAAGTGTCAGTTGATAGTATAACACACTGGCCAGCTAGTGCATGCAAACAAAAGAGGGATTATACTGCTTTATACTGCGCCAAATCCTCAGTATGTGTTTGGAATGTTTAAAAAATCACAATGTTTTTCATACAACCTGCATTGTAAGTTAGGGAAAAATGCAAATTTAGATTTGTAAACAGCAATGGAACTTTATTAGGCAGTCTTTGTAAATTGTTGGACACTTATCACAAAACAGAACATACAAAAAGATAACAGTTATTGAGGACATAGTAACATTTGTATCTTCCCTTAGTGGATGAGGAAAAGGAAGGCGAGCGGAATTCTCAGACACGTGAAGGTACACAGGCAGCCATTCAGCGGCGGAAAAAGCCTAAGAGGCGTTCCACAGGCCGTGTCCAAGTCAATATGGATGTGAGTAACCATTTTATTAAGTGAACTTAGTTAACTTCTGTTAACCATGAACTTAGTTACTGTACTTTAACTTCTGATAACCATGACCCATATTTATGATAGGTGGAAGCCACTAGCACATGTTTAGGTTATTTGAAATGTACGGTAATAGGATAAGACAAAAGCTTCAGATCATGGGAATCCATTGTAAGTATCACTTTATTTGGAAAAATTTTCAGTACAGTACATGCAGCCAAACCTCAATGTACTGGACTAAGTAAAGTGCTGGAGTGTAAAGTAAAGAGTGGTAACAGTAATAGGGATGTATTAACTGAATGAGCAGCCAATGAACAAACTCATTTGCTCAATATATTAATATGGTGAGTGTTTACATGCACATACTCTTACACATTTCTGGTTTAGTGAAGTCCTGAATGGTATTGTTTAATCAAAGCATTGGTGGTTATTACTGATATGAAGCTGTCCTTGGAAATTAGATGGTCATTAAATTGGGATCTTCTTTATGCTGGGAAAATGGAGGAGTAATTTTTGACATCCGGCATGAAGCATGGCATTGAATAATTTGTATGGTATGGATTCTTACTCAAGGTATTTTTTAATGAAGGACACTGTTGCCTATTCTTGGGACACAGCTCTGTTTTCTTATCAACCATAGGGATTTGCTTTAATTTATTGATTGTCCATTTGCATAGCCCTTGTTTTGTCCTTAGTTCAGCTTAAAATACTGTGAAGGGACAATGGATGATCGCCTTGCTTTTCATTTGATTTTATACCCAATGACAAGTGAGTTGCAAATCAATATTTAACCCATAAAGTGCACAAGTAACTGCCCTAAGACCCTCCTCACTGTGCAGAAAATAACCAAAAATTAACTTTTTCATTATTCAAGCTTTGTATCCTTTCGGTGATAGGCATGCTTGCAGGGCATATGTCAGAGAAAAAAGAAAAGAAAAGAAAGAATGAAAGAAAAAGTCAGTTCATTTTTGATGCAGCAGCATTCGTATGGTTGCAAAAATGAGTAAATGTGACATTGTATGACATTATCATATGAGGATGACTTGTTACTCCACTTCACAGCATCAGCAGTGAAAATGGGACACTGGTAGGAGACTGTACCATATGATGAAAGAACAGCCTCTGTTATGAGGTGACAATGTGTGTTTAAAATTGTGAGGTAACAGTGTGTGTTTTTCTTGCCTGGAGTGGGGGAGAATTAAAGATCAGTTGTCAGTGGTACACCCACTCATAACCACAGCTGTAGTGGCAGCTTGCACTCCATGGGTTAAATATCTGATTTCTGAATGATTAATACATGTTTGAATTTTATGAAGTCTAAATACAGTATTGAAACCTGAGATAAAAACAGTAATGTCAGCTGATCTCGACTTGTCATTGGGTTGAAATGTGCAAAGTTGATTTATTTTATGTTCTGGATAATTTTACATAGATCATTAATTTTGAACCTTATTTCCAAATTTTGAATTAAATATGATTTACCATTATTTTTATCTGCACAGTTTTAAATATTGCATTGGAGAACTGTAGTTCATTTTATTTTTGTTGTATATTCAAAATTTGATTTGCATAAAACATGCTTCCCAAATCCTCCCCTGCCTGCCCCTCCACCTTGCGGCTGTAGGACATTGACCCTGAGAAGCGGGCACAGCGGCAGCAGCAACAGCAGCGGCAGGGCGAGGAGGGCAGCGAGGAGGAGGAGGAGGAAGATGCGGTAAGTCTATCTCGCTTCCTTCTCTCATATCCTGTAGTTTCTTTCCCGCTTCTCTATATACGGACAGTAAACACTCAGTATTTACAGGGGTTATTTTCCACAAAAGTTGGGAGGTGAAAAACTAAGGGAGTTTGGGAAGAAGGTAGATAGGGGCAGTATTTGTTGGAAATTATAGAGGAAATGATTAAGATGAAAATTATGTTGGTAGATAGATAGATATGGTAAACTAGACAGGTATTCCAAAATCAGCAATTACTTAAGCTGTGAAAAGTGAGATTTACTGTACCTTTTCACATATGTAGATGCTTTTTATGTTTGATTTGGTGCATAATTCCTTTGTTGGCTTTTTAGTAACTGCTGGAAAAATGTGCATTTACATTATGAGTGTCAGCAGCTTCATATATGATGGAAAAATTTTAGATTGTAGTTCCAGTATGTATTTTTGCAGTTTCTTCATAATCCAGTATATTTACACAGAATTGAAACAGATAAGACTTATTCTGATTTAGATTGCTTACTTTTAATTCATGAGAGAGAAAGATAATTTATTGACTGTTGTGGTACCTGTGTGATAATAGTTTATGTAATGTTTATGTATATGTGCAGACTTAATATAGTTATTAATTTGCCAGTGCTTTACAGTCAGGCTTTGATATGTATTTTAGCAGATTGTGTGTATTTACAGCTTACCTTGAAGTGAACTAAATACAGTGTCTTTGTATTTTGTGCTTCCATGCTGTCAAAGTTCACACATGCTGCTACATCTCTCACCTCAGCTGTGTGTTGATATAGAGAGGTCATAGTTGTCACACTCATGGCTTGGCATCACTAATTCAGTAGCTGGGGTTTAACAACTATACGTCCTGTGAATGTACAGTTTATTTATTTTTTAATGTGGTGGCTTAGTTTTGTTTTCATTTGTAAACTAGAAAAGTTGTAAAAGGAAGATACAGTATTAATGAAGCCAGGCTGTTATGTTGACCAGGCAAACCTTTAAAGGAAGACACAATACTGGTACTGTATTTATGAAACCAGGTTGCTATGTTGACCCCGTAAACCTGATTTATTCCTAAGCACACATAATCAGGTTGTTGCATTCCTAGGCTCATCTTAACATGAACCCATTGGACTGCAGTTTGAAATTGTCCCTCTCATGCTGTCCACCATCCTTCTTGTGAGGGACTGAGAGGGAGTTGAGGTACACTAATACAGTATAACCAGTCAGTGGAGTCGCCTGGCTATATCAGTGTCACTCTGTGAAGGCGTTCCCTTATTTATGTTGGGAATAAGGGATGATATGGTGATGATGCTAAAGTTAGAAGAAAATAAATGCAAACTGCATAAAAATGTGAAGTTATTCTTGAAAGAGATGCTAAACTTATGGAGTGAGCACAAAAAGAAGTGGAAATACAGTACAGTAAAACATGTCTAATCTGAATTAGTTTTACCCTGAAATCCACTTAAGGTGGATTGGCTAACCACTCTAGACCAAACCTGGGTGAACTGGACTGCAGCACATAATCCATCTCACCCACTTGTTTGCATTCATAAAAAGCACTTTGAAATCGCAAACCTTGGATATAATACTATTGAATATCACAGTAATTAAGGTGCTGCAGCCCGATTGAGCCTGTGTCAGCTGATATCCAAGGGGTGGTTGAGGCTTATTGCATACATAATGCCACTCAGGTATGAGTGAGGCTGGTCACTCTCATTTTAAATGTCAGGACCAACTTGCCTAGTCCCGGGCTCCTACGCTTCTCATGGGGCAACTTAGGATTGGATGATGGATGGATGGATGAAGAAAAATGTTGGATAAGAATGACAAGAGCAGAGTGATGGAACGCTGGACTGAATTTGGCGGTGCAAGTGGAAGGAATATGGTACCAGAAAATATGATAGTGGCAGCAGTGAAATTGTACAGAAGAGGTTGAAGAATGGTAAACTGACAGATATTGATGAGGTTAACACAGTGAATATGTAAGTTGTATTCAGTGGGGTGTGTGGAATTAAGTATTTCTGGGCAATATTCCTGAAGTTATAGGTAAGTGGAGATGACCAGTGGATATTCTGCCATTGTACAAAAGTAATGGTGATGACGATGATATGATGTATACTGGCTAATAGGTCTTAATAGTATTTTCTTACTGTATTTTTAATATTATGTTAAAGTACTTCATACTCAGTTAATTATTGCTCTTCCTTCTATCAACCCAATGAATTGGTATTAATTGTTTACACCATGGTGACCTATATCAAGTTGCTTCGCACTTCCTCTTTCTGTATACCTTCTGCTCCCTTCACACTCTGGTTGGTCCCAATACACATTTTCTTGAGACAACAGTAGCCCTTTGAAGTGCAGCATTGCCAAAATTGATTGCAAAAATAGAAAACATTGTGGTATCCTCCAAATGAAGAGGTTATATTTCTTTTGTTACAAATATATAGCTTTACCAGTTTCACTAGGTTTGAGTTATGCTTATTTATTTATTTTATTATTTATTTAACCCCTTTACTATGATGATATTTCTGTTGTTTGCTCTTCCTACCACCATATGATTATATTCAGCTTAGGAAGGACCTGTCGTAGTGAACGAGTTAATGATGGAGACATCTAACCCCTCCATCTTAAAGAGTCTCTCCTAGTCTGAGTAAAATTGTCAAGTAGTATCTATAATAAAATAAAGTACATCATCAAACTGAAGAAGTTGAAATTTTATTTTAAGTAAGGACTAAGAAATGGATCACATATATATGAATTAAGTATAGCATTGAAATAATGAACCATGGCATATTAATTGCCAGGTTGCCATAACTTCATAAGGTGCCAGCTGTTTAGTGGTTCTGTAGTTGAAAGGTTGCCAGTTAGGGGTTGGCTGCAAGTCAGGCTGGCAGGTGGAAGAAGTGGGCAGTGAGGTTTGGTAGAGAGGCTGAAATTAGGGTCATATAAATGGCTTTATAAATTTTATAACTGCTTCTCATTTGCAATTAATTTTGCACAGTACATCTCAGTATCCTCTTGTATGTTATTGTTGGAAACTAATGTTAGTATTAAAAAGATGTTTATATCATACAAAAGAATGGTAGACAAATTGAAGGATGAAGATAATGGCTTAGATTAATGCCCATAAACTACTATACATGAGGGTCATTAAAGCAGAAAATTAGCTTTGTGCCCAGTCTCAATCATCCAGTGCAACAGGCAGCTGTTGAATTCCTCACTGGTTTTGCAGGATGAACAGAGACACGCAGAAATCAAATTGTCTTGAAATGAGGTTAAGGGTTTGTGGAAGTAAAAGGAATGGCATTGAGGGACAAATGGAAATAGTACAGAGCCGGAAAGGAAGGAACAGTATGTAGTGGAGTGATGAGGGAAGAGAAAGGAGCGAGTAGTAAAAAAGTAATGCAGGAAATAGGAAATAGGGCATAAACTTTGTATTAGGATGGTAGGGATCCTTGGGAGGGGATGGAAGGCCAGTGGAGCAGCCATGTTGACCTTGAAAGGATGTTAAAATGACACACACATGTCAGACGGAAGTTTCAGCAGCTGTTAGTGTGTAAAAAAAGTAAGTTATTTTTTTACATGTTCAGTGTGACCACTTTCCATGATAAATATGAAAGCCATTCCATGGATGCTTTGTCACTTTTTGTGTGTTATGCAGCAAAAAGTATGATTATTTTTTTTTTTCTTGTATTTTGGTACAGGTGTAGTGATGAATAACCAGAATTAAGACCCATTGTATATACACTAAGGTTTTTCTATATTATTAAACTTATTGCAACCCTGTATCCTGCTGTTGGAAAGATTTTTAGAGTCATTAGTGGTATAGGGTTGTTGTTGTTGTTGTTGTTGTTGTTGTTGTGGCTTCAGGCTCATCTGGACATAATCTGATGGGTTGCAGGAAATTGACCACTTTAGCCTGTTCAGGCACTCCCTAAAGATCTTTTGGGGTGAAAGTTTGTCTGTGTTGTGTGAGTGATATGTTGGAAGTGTGTGTGTTGTGAGCTGCATTACAATAAGAACAGAGAGGATTGTTAATTAGTTGAATTTTGTGTAGAGAAAGCTGATGGTCACATGGTAGTCTTGCTAGGTGAACCCTTACATCTCTAGAAGAGCATTTTCTGTGAAGTGAATGTCTGGTGGGGGTTTATGGAGGATGCTGTTTGGGTGAAAGTTTTAGATAGTTGTGTTAGTTGTATGTCAGTATGATACATATGATAACATGTAGGGTTGGGTGGAAAAGAGGAATGTTTACTGGGCATTGTGTGTAATGTTAGGAAGTTATTTAAATCATTGCAGAAGGTGTAGGTATTAAGTTTATTTCTGTGTGTGTTTATTAACAAAATTATTTGGCTGCAAATTGAAACATACTGTGTGTGCCTGGGAAGCAGTGATTGGAATTTTTTACAGGTTGATCAAAGGGCAGGGTCATGTTTAAATGTCAAAGTTGAGGTCATGGTGTTATTTTATGATATGGTGTTTTTTTGTGATATGGTTTTATTTTATTGCATCACAGGTACATCGATCCTGTGTTAGGGTAGGAAAAAGTTATTTGTGTTTGATGTAGATTATATGAAGGTCATGACAATAAATCAAGGTCAGAGTTAGGGTGTGACATGTCGTTATGCCCTCTGAACATTTTTGCATTAGTTTATTTTTTGTGGTGACTGTGGTACAGCAGAAAATATATAAATGATAGGATGGTTTGCTTGCATGCTGCAGCAATGACTTGTAGATCTTAGAGTGTACTTTTGTTCCTTGGTGATCATCTATACAGTATTTGTGATCTTTTTATATTTGTTAATTTCTCAAGGGCTATTACCATATATTTGGTTTATTTTTATTTTCTTTTATTTTTTAAATATTTCCCATAATTGTAGCTGCTAAGGTGGAGGTGGGGGTCAGTTTGGGTTCACATAATACTGTGCTGTATTGTCCTAATGAATTGTTTGTAGTTGGTTTTTAGGTGTTCCTTCTGTTCTTTGAAGGTAGCAAGGCAAAACAGTTACATAATGTGTGGAAGAATTTTTTTTTTTTTATGCACAGTGATCTGCTGTACAGTGTTTTTCGTTTGGAGTAATACAGTTCACCAAGTTTTGCATTATTATTATTATTATTACTATTATTGTTGTTATTATCATTATTATTGATGATGATGATGATGATTATTATTATTATTATTATTATTATTACAGTATCATTATTTTTTATCATCATCACCAAAATTATTATTATGTAAGAGTGGATATTTGGCAAAGGTTGGCTGATATGTGTTGACAACTGCCACGTGGAGTGGAGAGGAGGAGTGGGAGCAGACATTACTTAGACGTCACTCACATGTTAGGAGGTTTGTCATTATTCTCTCTCTCTCTCTCTCTCTCTCTCT
>JAGKTI010037271.1:0-10923 GCA_018397915.1 Birgus latro
TTCGGGATTGAGGCGTCTGGCAATAGATAGATAGATAGATGGACCTATTTTCCCCCATGGACTGATTTTATTTCCTCTCATGGACCTATTTTTACCCATGGACCTATTTTATTTCCACCCATGGGCCTATTTTATCTTCACTCATTGATTTATTGCCATCCATGGACCTATTTCATTTCCACTCAAGGACTTACTGTCATCTGTGGACCTATATCATTTCCACTCAAGGACTTACTGTCATCTATGGACCTATTTTACTTCCACTAATGGATTTATTGTCACCCATTGACCCATTTTATTTTCACTGTTGGATTTATTGTCACCCATGGACCCATTTTATTTCCACTCAGGGATTTATTGTCACTCATGGACCTGTTTTATTTCCACTCATGGATTTATTGTCACCCATGGACCTGTTTTCACCCTTGTATGTATTCCCTTCTTGGACTTACTTTCCACAGACCTATTCTCCCCATTGAGAGGCAACTGTATCTTTCATGGACCTATATCCTTCCTTGGATCAGTTTTTGACATTGGACCAGTTTTCTCACTTTGGTCCATTTCTCTCAAGAACCTGTTCCTCCTTGGATCTCTCTCTCTCTCTCTCTCTCTAGTATTGTGTACAGTGACAGTTTTCTAGACAGAGCAGTAGCAGTTTTACATATACAAAGGTCCTACATCTATTTCCTTGTCCCTTGAAGGGAGAAAGGTGGACTGCAAGAGGAAGATAGCTTAAGCCTTCAGTCCACTAGGTTCAGAATTCAAATGAGGCTTGGGTTGTAACTGCTACTACTATACTACCCTCAGTATACTTACCTGTGACCCTCTTCAGCCAGTCACCCTCCTCCTTCCTTTCGACATATCCAAGTATACCAGTTTTCATCTCATCCCTCTTGGTACTTCTGCCAATTCTCTGACAGCACGCTTTTCTCAGATCTGTCACACCTTGAGACCCGACAGTTCTTCGTACGCCTTTACTTGGCAAGGGATTTTCCTCTTGCAGCATATTTCCCTTAGGTCATTGGCAGTGGAGCCTCTCTGTCATATCAGTACCACCACATGAAGGCATCCCCCACCTGCACTGGTTTACACTTCCCGAACCAACACAGCTGATAGGTGGAGGAGCTGGTTGTGTAGGAACTTAGAAGTATTTTTGAGTGATGGTATAGGGTTTTGAAAATGGTTGACATTTCATAGGTAATACTGAAAGTTCATATGTTTATTTATTTGTTTATTTTCATTACAGTGATTTACAGAAAAATTGTATATTAAAGCTCCTTTGGTGTATATAAATGCTGATTTGGCAGTGTCACCAAGTTTTCAGTTATAGATGTTTGAAAAAGGTGTGAAATATTGATACATATTGGTGACAGCATGTTGAGGTCCCAGGTTCATCTGTAAGATGGACGCAGTGGACTGGAGGCTGAAATTGCCCTTCTGCAGTCCACCACACTCGTTCATTGGATAGGGAAGTGGTTGAGGGATGTTAGTAAAACCAGGCAGTGGAGCCATCTGGTTAATGTATCCACTGAGCACTGAGGTTTTACTGTAAAAGATGAAAAAAAAAAAAAAAAAAAAAGCTGTCTACATATCGAAAAAAAAAAAAAAACTGTTCATCAATGTATACCCGCAGTGGCTGAGTGGTTAACATTGTTGACTGTGAAGCTGCCGGCCCGTTAGCGCTAGGGATCAAATCCTGGTGCGGTCAGCTGGGGTCACTTGACTCAGGTGTCCATCCACCTTTTGTGGGTTGGAGGTAAAATGAGTACCTAGGGTAACACCTAGGGGAGGTGACTGTGGTGACCTGGATGATGCAGTGGCCTTGTGTCCCAGGTTGTTGGGTGATTGGCCTGCCACAGGATCAAGGCCTGTGAACAGAGATGAGCACCGCGCTAAGTGCCTCAATTGCGTATGCCCCACCTCATCAATGTGTGTAGGTCTGTAAGCATTTGTCTGTACCCAGTATATTTCAGAGGACTCTGTAGTGCATCATTATCATAAAATGTATATTATGTGAATAGGAGCTCTGTAAGCATTTGTATGTACCCAGCATATTATTTATGATGCATCTGTTGCTCATCATCTTTATCATAAATTGTATATTATCATGGAAAGGTGTGAATGAAGACTGGGGTGTGTGAAATCAGTGGTTATCAGTACTGTATTTCATTAGGCTGCATTGTTATACCCATACACTATACCATTGCTCAGGTGAATAATGCTGCATATTATGGAAAACTTATTGCTTTATGTTTTAATTTCTACATGAATTCCATTTAATGCACATGGACATGTGGAGAGGATGGGGGAGGATAATTGGGTACAGAGGGTGAGAGGTGTTAATATTGGGGGAGGGGTTGGGAGGGGTAGACCGAGAAAGACATGGGATGAGGTCATTAAATGTGACTTAAGGGTTAAGGGACTGAATAGGGAGGCTGCCAGAGATCGAGCAGCATGGAGAGCCGCCATTAGGTGACCAAGGCCGACACATGCAAGCATGTTGGAGCCTTCAAAAATGAGCGAAGATGAGCACAGCTGACTAACCATTTGTTAATGTTTTGGCCTAAGCTGGTTGAAATGGCCCCCTTTGCAGTCCATCATTCTTCTTTTGGGGGATGGGGGATTGTTTAAGGGCATTTGTATAATCATGCAGTATCCTTTTTTTTTTTTTTTTTTTTTTTTTTAAAGGCAAACTATTGCTTAGAGTAAGAGCACTTCAGTATTATATGAATAATTTTCTGTTAATTTTTTTTCATCATACGAACTGCTTTTTCCCAGCTAAGGATGGAGTAAGGTTTAATTACCTTTCTAGTTGTTGATTGTGATATTGAAATGTTTTGGTAGCTATGCTTGTCTGTTAAGTGTAGTACAGTGTACTGTTTACTTAATTTTCCTAACACAAGAGCATAGAGAGAGAGGGATGTAGAGGTTTATCTGATTCTATGACTGTGTTATGCATTGTAAAACTGAGAGGAGTGTGGTGAATAGGCAGAGAGGAGTACTTTTAGTGAAAATGAAGTGGAGAAGCTGAGAAAGAAGCAGTGTCAGATGAATAAGGTACTGGAGGAGTTAGTTTACACTATGAATCTCCTTGGTGACTAGTCATATCAGGCCTTCAGTTTGTTTATGTCCTGCCATCAAATGTTAGAATCTCCTTGGTTACTAGTCATATCAAATCTCCTTGGTTACTAGTCATATCAGATCTCCTTGGTTACTAGTCATATCAAATCTCCTTGGTTACTATCGTAGGACCACAGAATACTGGCCGATCTGGGTGTGATCCGTCAACTTTACACTGTTGCCATACTTCCAACTGACCTCCCATACGGCCAAGGCTATTTTTAGATGGCCTTGGTACAGCCCCCCATTTACACCCTGCTCTCTATCTCTCTCTCTCTCTTTCTCTGTGTGTATGTGTGTGTGTGTGAGGGGGGAGTGCACTCTCAGTAAGGGAGTATATGTGTAGCAAACCAGGTGGTGTGTGTGTGTGTGTGTGTGTGTGTGTGTGTTCATTGAGTGTGTGTGTGAGTGCATATGACCCTGACCTGCTCCAGCAGCACCACACAAGCAACGCTGCCAGGTGTTGTACAGAGTTCTTTGTAATTACTAACAAAAAGCGAATCTTTCATAAAAACCTTATAGCTTTTATGTACAAGTAAAACTATACTGGGCTGTGTCAAGGCCATCTAAAAATATTTTTAGATGGCCTTGGCTGTACGGGAGGTCAGTTGGAAGTATGGCAACAGTGTAAAGGTGATGTGTCACTCCCAGACTGGCCAGTATTCCATGGTAGCACTATAGTCATATCATACCTCTTTCCTGTTATCATACTCTAGGATCTCCTTGGTTACTAGTCAAATCAAACCTCAATTTCTTGCAGTCAAGCTTAGAACCTCCTTGTTTACTAATCAAATCTAAACTTCTGTTTCCTGCAATCAGGCTTCATGTTATTGTGGAGATGTTGGCACTCATGCAGTTGTTGTTGTTGTTGTTGTTGTTGTTGAGATGTTGCCGCTCGTGCACTTCCTTTGTCGACATCTAAGTTAATCCTCTTCGTCTGGTGTAGCAGCATCATTAGGGTGAGAGTGGTCGGAGATAGAGGTATTTAAATAACCTCTCCATGGATTTCTTCCCTCCTTTCGTTTCTGTCATAAAGTTCATGTTACATTTCCTCTTTTTGTCTCATGTACTGTTTTTGAAGTTTATAAAAATTATGTCCTGTTTCTCTGTTTATGGATGGATGGAAGGAGGAGTAAAAAGTGCAGTTTTAGGCCAAGGTAGATTGAAAGGAGCATATGACATTTTAACCCAGCCATTGAGTTGCGTTTGATCCTAGGAGGATGCCAGCCCAACTCAATGCCGGTCCCAAGCCCGGATAAATTGGGGAGGGTTGGTGGCAGGATTGGGTATCCGGCCGTAAAAATTTGCCAAGCCCTGACACGATATGGTCCATTACCATATCGTTTAGCATACTGAATATCAGGTATTTTCACTGGCTAAATTGAGTAAATGTCTCCCCCACCCTCCCTGCTTCATCTCTCTGACTGTCTCTCTTCATGTGAAGTCTGGGTGGCTGGGTTGCTCAGAATAGTCCACATATACACACCCCTCCAGTTTCTGTCAATTTGATGTCGATTCTCCATATGTGTGGTGGTTGTGTGGGGATGGGCATCTGTTCAGGGGGTCGCTAAGAAGGGGTCTTAAACGCGATGCCCTGGCCCTAGGATGTACTGTGTGAACCCACAACAGGCACGTAAGGAGAACGGCGAGATGTCACAAAGGGGGGACGTTCCGGCCGTCACATGCACTCGGCCCTTGCGTGTGACAATCACGTGGTTGCTTTTTTACTATTTTTTTCTATTGAATAATGGATTTTCAATTTTGATTTTAATAATTTTTATCCACAATGTTTATTATATGCCGTGTGGGTGTTGGATGTACCTGAGAGGACGCTTTTGAGGCCATAACCCTTGGGCACAACAAACAATCTGGCTATATGCCATTTTCACCCTGACTGGCACCACTGTGGGGACATCAACAACTGAGGCACTGATGTCATTGCTGATGGTGTCGGACTTGCTGAATTGAGTATAGTCTGGGCCGATGTGTTGCTCATTAATCAGGGCACCAGCACTTATCTGACTGTCATACGTGGGACGCTGATACATACTTCACATCCACTCAGTTTTCACGTTCCCCTGCATAGTTGGGCCAGAAACCCCAACCTCCCTTCATGATTTAGATCTGTTTCGGCCACATGCACACTGAGTACCTGAATATTCTATCATTAACCAGGAAGCCGAAAGGCTTTTTTTAATAGGATGTTACCAGGGTGCCTCCATCCTATTAGGTCTCCAGACTGGAGAAATCCTTTTATATTACAAAAGGATGTCACCAAGCTAATAGGTTTCCAAAAATTCTTTTATATTTTAAAAGGATTCACTAGGCTAATAGGTTTCCAAAAATCCTTTTATATTTTAAAAGGATTCACTAAGCTAATAGGTTTCCAAAAATCCTTTTATATTTTAAAAGGATTCACTAAGCTAATAGGTTTCCAAAAATTTATATTTTAAAAGGATGTCACCAAGGTAATAGGTCTCCAAATTTGATAAACTTTTATAAGGTATATTATAAACAGATGTCACCAAAATGTCACCAAGCTTTGATTCGCTTAGCAGAACACTTTTGATGTAGATTAGTTGGGTGGATGGTGCTAGGAGTGCGCGGCTGGAAATTTGTTTGCGTCTGGCATTTTGTTCCGGACACATGCGATCCTGTTTTCGGTGTGAGCTCACCATCCCACACACACCAGTTCCTGTGCTTGGTGTGTTTTTTCCTTCTCACACACACCAGTTCCTGTGCTTGGTGTGTTTTTTCCTTCTCACACACACCAGTTCCTGTGCTTGGTGTGTTTTTTCCTTCACACACACACACACACACACACACCAGTTCCTGTTCGTGGTGTGTTTTCTTTGTCTCAAGCACATCAGTTCCTGTTCTCGATGTGTTCTAAAGAAAACAAAGATCAGAAGCAAGATCAAGACCAAGACAAGAAGAAATTGAAGGCCATATGTAATGCCTCCAGTTTGAAACGTTTCTCCTAAAGTCAAATGTCTACTGCCATCATTCAACACAGAGACAGAATGCAATATGTAAAACTGAAAGGCCTATGCAATAATGATGATGGCAGCATGTCCAATGGAAGGGTGGTTGGGACGGGCATGGTGTGGGTCCGAGCAGCTTACCTCCTCGTGGTGGACCTGGGTAGAGTGATCTTCATGTATATATTGTTGCAGGTTCATTGGAAATATGAACCCTGTGGAGTGCAGCCTGAAATTGCCCTCCTGCATTCCACAACCCTTGTTTGGGAGGTGAGTCGAGGGATGTTGAAATTGTCCTGCAGCCCAAAACCGTTGTTTGGGAGAGAAGAGTTGAGGGATATTGAAATTGTCCTCCTACAGCCCACAACTCTCGTTTTGGAGATAAGAATTGAGGGATATTGAAATTGTCCTCCTGCAGTCCACAACTCCCGTTTGGGAGATAAGAGTCAAGGGATGTTTAAATTGTTCTCCTGCAGCCCACAATCTTTGTTTGGGAGATGAATTGAGGGATGTTTGTGTAGGCCAGCAGCACCACATGAAGGCATCCCTCTCCACGACCATATATTAGAGCTACTAGCAGCATATGAATGAAGATCACTCTAGCAGAAAGCTGCAATTTATTGACAGACTTTATCTAGCAACACACAATTACTTAGTGGCATTAAACTATATGCTTGGTGACATTACAGGATATGCTTGGTGATATTACAGTAAATGCTTGGTGACAGAGAGGTTCTTAGTGACAGGTAGAGAGGTTTGGTGACAAATCGTTGGTGACATTACTAAGAGGTTTGGTGACATAATACTTGGTGCTGTTACATAGAGGTTTAGTGATAAGAGGTACTTGGATTACTTTGTGGTTTGGTGACATCTTAAAATAATGGTGACATCCTAAATCAAATCAGTAAAAAATAAATAAATAAAAACACCATGCAGCAAAGCATAGTGTAATAATACTGTATTTTATATGTACATGTTTGAGTTGGTCTTTTATAGGTCAGTATGAAAGTACAGTATTTTGTCTCGTTATACCTTATATTGCTTCTTTTTGGTATTTTCTGCTATACTGCATGGTGAGTGTTATGCCAGGGATCGAGCAGCATGGACAGCCGCCATTAGGTAACCAAGGCCGACGCATGCAAGCATGTTGGAGCCTGCAAAAACAAAACGAAACGATACCACATACACACATTGGTATATTTCCTGTTATGCCACATGTCTGGTATTATGCTTGTTATATTTTCAGATATATGTTGCCTTGTTATAACTTATATCACTTAGATTGGTATATTTCCTGTTATACCACAAGTCCAGTATTATGATTGCTATATTTTCAGATATATTTTGTCTTGTACCTCATATCACTTCATTTGGTATATTTTATTTATACCACAAGTATTAAGAATATATGGAGTGGAGGGGAAATTGTTGAGTGCTGCTGTGAAGAGCATGTACGAAGGAGCTAAGGCTACTGTGTGAGTGGAAGGTGAGCTAAGTGAGTTCTTTGATCTGAAAGTGGGAATGAAACAGGGTTGTGTGATGTCTCCATGGCTGTTTAATTTATACGTGGATGGGGTTGTAAAGGAGGAGCAAGGTAGGGCAGTGGATGTGGGGGTGGCTCTAATGAATGAAGGCGAGATGTGGAAGATTCCGGTGTTGTTTGCTGATGATACAGTATTGTTTAGTGAAGATGAAGGGGAGTTGCAAGGTTTGGTGAATGAATTTGGGACAGTGTGTAAGAAGAGGAATCTGAAAGTCAGTGTGAACAAGAGTAAAGTTATGGTGTTTGAGAGGAATGAAGTCACAGAATGCACAGTGAGGTTGGGTGGTGAGGATATGGAGAATGTGAGTGCATTCAAGTACTTGGGCAGTGTGATGAGTAAGGATGGAAGTTTTGGGGATGAAATACTTGAAAGGGTACAGCAGGGAAGGTTATTGGTTCATTGAAAGTGGTGATGAGAAATAGGGAGGTGTATGGAAGTCAAGAAGACACTGCATGATAGTATCGTGATCCCTACCCTGACGTATGGAAGCGAGGCATGGACCTTGTTAGAGGGTAACAAGTCAAGACTTGGGAGCAGTGGAAATGAGTTACTTGAGAGGAGCGTGTGGAGTGACATGGAGGGACAGGTTGACGAATGAAGAAGTGAAAGAACATTGTGGGATGGATGTGGATGTGGTTGAGAAGATTAGGAGAAATACACAGAGGTGGTTTGGACATGTGGAGAGAATGGAGAATGAAACTCTAAGAGGGTGTATGCATGTGGGGTGGAGGGAGGGGAAGGCCGAGAATGAGGTGGAGGGATGGAGTTGAGAGGTATATGAGGGAGGGGGGAGTGAGCTGGAGGGAGGGTAGACAAATGGTGGGTGACAGAGTGACTTGGAGGCATATTGTCTGTGGCCACCCTTTGCGGGATTAGGGCGTCGGGCTATAGATAGATAGACAGACCACAAGTTTTGGTATTATGCTTGTTATATTTTTCAGATATATTTTACCTCTTACCTCAAATTGCTTCCTTTGATATAGTTCCTGTTATACCACGAATTCATTCTCATGAACATAGCTGTATGTGGATTATTGATCTGTATTATGGACAAAATTTGCAGGGCTTGCAGCATTGCAACTCTGAATTTCTGGCTTTGTGTAGGGCGGCTATTTTGGCACTGTGTAGGATATGGTGTTTTGAAATTTGAAGTGTTTGCTAAGAGTAGTATTCAGACCTGTGGAATACACTGGATACAACTCTGACAATGTCTTAATTGAGGGAAGATTTTAGAAAATTTGTAAAATGCATAATGTAGCCATTCTCATAAGTGTTTTGTTGAGTTTTATGTTCAAAGATTACTTGTGTTGTGACTGTGTGGTGCCTGATGTGAGAAAGTGTGTTGTGGTGTGAGAGGTTGCATTGTAGTTTGCGCATATTGGATTTTCTGAGTTGTATTTTGTGTTGGCATTGTAGCAGGGGAAGGTGGTGACTGTGTTGCATTCTGGTTAGGTGTAGTCTTGTCTTTCTGGTGTGCGTAGTTTCTTAGGGATGTTGTCTGGTGGAGGTTTGTGAAGGGTGTTTGGTTGAAGGTTTGGGATGGCTGTGTTTGTGTGTGTGTGTAATATTGTGCTGGGTAGAGAAAGAGAAGTGTTGGTGAAACAATTTGTATAATGTTTGGTGGTTTTCCTCTTTGTTTGTGTGTGGTGGAAGGTGATGCGACATACAGCTGCGGGGTTGAGAAGAGTGTTAACCTGAAGTGATGAAGTGTGTCTCCCATATGATTCTTGTTTGGGAGTACTTTTGTTTCTTGATAGAAATGATCTGAATTTGTGGCCTTTGTGCATCCAGTCATTATTCCAAAGGTCTTGCTTTGTGTTGTCTTAAGCTTTTCCATTTTTGTGCCAGTTAAACAGGGGACTCATCTTGTGCTAGTGTAATTTGCTCCTCTGATGAATTATTCATAAATTTTTTGTATGAAGGTGGTACCTGTTTAGTTTTCAAGACATTGAGTTTATGATATGCATTTGCTCTGATGTTACCTATGTATTGGGAAACCATTTACTGTACTGGGTGGTAACCACATAACCAAATTTTGGCTCCTGGCGGTTTAGTGGGTAATTAAGGTGCTCCAATCGGATTGAACTGGAAAAGGTTTATATCCAAGGGATGGTTGGGGTTTATTGCTCATGTAATGCCACTCAGGGATGAGTGAGGCTGGTCACTTTCATCTTAAATCTCAGGACCAACTTGCCTGGCCCTGGGTTCTTAAGCTTCTCATGGGGCGACAGGATTGGGTGATGGATGGATGGAAGGAGAAAAGATCATGTGTGCCCCTAGTAGATCTTATAATTTTTGGTGACTTTCCAGTGGGAGTGGTTGCTTGAGTAGGGTAACATGAGGGTGTGTTTGAGGTGTTGGTCTCGAGTTGGGAGGGTGATGGTTAATTTGGTTAGTGTAGTAGTTATTTTATGTAAGCCTGTGTTAAAGTGAGTGTACCATAGGTCCCGTTGGGGATTGTCTGCTAACTGTTGAGTTTGTGTTATGAAACAGTTGCTAGGTTATTGGGACAGAATAGGGAAGTTGCTAGAGATCAAGCAGCATGGAGAGCTGACATTAGGTGCCCACGGCACATGCAAGGATGTTGGACCCTTTATATCTGAGACAAAATATTATTTCATTATTTTTTAGATTGTGAAAAAAATATACTTGAGTGAAAGTGAGAGGTATTGTAGGCCAAGAATGTGGATGGATATGATGAATAAGTACTGTATACAAAACAGGTAAAGATGGTGGGGCTAGGGAATGGCCTGGATTGAGTTGGTTGGATGAAATATGTATGGAGGAGTATATGATAAAATGATAAAAGTTTGATGTTCCTTGTTAAACTTTACAGTCATCCGAATGAGTTTTCATCATAACGTGAAGTGCATGTGTTTAAAAATATATGTACAATATATATCCACCTGTGAATTGGAATATAGGTTTCTTGGGCTTGAATAGTGAGTTTGTTAGTAACTGGCTCTCTTCATTAGTAATTTTGTTGGTCATTTATTACACTTTTGTTTTCCGCCCTTGCGCTTTGGACCTCACAGTACTTCCTTAAGTGGGAAAATGAATGTGGGATGGGAGTGTCAGTCTTTTTAGGCTTGGTAATATCCTTTTCAGTTTGTTCTTGCTGCAACAACCCTCTAACTATCGTCCAATTGCTTTAACATCCTGCGTATCAAAAGTTTTCGAATCAGTTCTTAACAGAAAAATTTTAAAGCACCTTTCCTGTCACAACCTT
The DNA here is from genome assembly GCA_018397915.1 of Birgus latro. NCBI lineage: Eukaryota > Metazoa > Arthropoda > Malacostraca > Decapoda > Coenobitidae > Birgus > Birgus latro. The sequence continues at coordinate 10,875 of JAGKTI010037271.1, forward strand.
CTTTCTGATCGTCAGTATGGGTTCCGTCAGGGACGCTCCACTGGCGATC
>JAGKTI010037272.1:0-10923 GCA_018397915.1 Birgus latro
AGAGAAACTTGTATTGGGAACATGCTGGCCTTCTCTCTGTGTTACTGAAACACTGAAAAAGTTCAGCACATTTAGGGGGATGATCAGGAGCTAGTCCTGAGGGCTGATGAAACGGGAGCTCCAGCTCTCCATGTCATCAGCTTTCCGTCCACCTTGGGAGTACTGCCCTGCTCGACTGGTGCTACAGTCTACTCCTTACTAGTTCATTGGTTAGCAGATCCAGCCAGCAACTGAAAAACCTGTTTTCGATACGGATTAATATCTATCGACTACACGAGGTTCATAATGCAGACACTTTTTAGACCGCTTCGGAAGGACAAGTTGGCACTGACTAGAGAAAATGTTTATTTAAGCCATCATAACATCATACAATCCAAGCAACAACGCACTTCTTCACAAGGAATGAGACTGACTCGACTCACGAGTGGACGCAGGTACCAACAACACACAAAACCTGGATTACTAAAGTATGACCATATCTTTTTCACACCATCCCGGAACCATCACCTGTTGCTCATTCATAGTAGAGCGACATCAACACGAAAGTGAAACACCCGTGGAGAGGCGCGCCTTCTTACCACATATCGAAGAATTTTGGAGATGGCGAGAGCAGATGCTTCCAGAGGTATACAACAAAGTGGGATATGTGGCATATGTAACGGTATAGCGAAGGATGATGATCTTGCACTCATGTGTGGGCTATGTGACCTGTGGCAGCACACTGCATGTGAAAGCATAACCGTAGAAGGGTGCGGATTCCTGTTGGAAAATGATGAAAAATCCATTCACTGGTACTGCAAGAAGTGTTACAAAGAAGCTGGGAAAATTCTGTCTCATGTTATCATCATGATCATCATTGTCATCATCATGATCATCATCATCCGGACCTCCTTTCCCACCCTAGGGCAGGGTGAGGAGTAACAACGTCCAGACAGCCCAAATTTACCCAGTCCAATTGGCCATTCATTCATCATCCAAGCCCCCAGAATCCTGGCTCTATCGGGTACGGAAAAAACATTCATCACGTTTTGTAGCTTCACATAAACGTATCCGACAGAATCAGTCCGGACGCTGCCACTTAGTTAAAAAAGGGGTGCCAAATCCCTAATCATGCACTTCTCCTCATAACATTCATCCAGCCAGCTCGATCTCTTGTCAGTACCCTAGCACTTCTCCTCATAACATTCATCCAGCCAGCTCGATCTCTTGTCAGTACCCTAGCCTTACCGACTTCGAAACCTCTCTTCCTCACACACTCATTCACCATCTCTCTCCACATTTTCCTCCCTACCTCGCTTCCTCCCTCCTTCAGATTCGCTAAGATATACCTTTTTCACCACTCTGTTGTTATCCATTCTCTCCACATGACCATACCATCTCAGTACACTCTCTTCGATTGTGGTGTCCACCGACTTCCTCACTCCATATATTTCACGATTCACATTGTTTCGTATCCTATCCACCCATTGTACTCCACATACATTCCTCAGTAGTCCCATCTCCACTGCTCTTGCTCTTGACTTTTCATTTTCATGCCACACCATAGTCTCACATCCATATGTTAAAGTTGGCACTAACACTCCTTCATGTAAGCCTCGTGCAGCTGCAACACTCAAGCCTCTGTTTCATATCAAGGCCTTCATTGCACCAGCTACTTTTCTTCCTTGTGTCACTCTACTTTCAACTTCTTTTGCACATTTTCCTTGCATTGCTATCACTGTACCCAGGTATTTGAACTTTCTCACCAATTCCAGTCTCTCTCCATTCACTTGACATTGCACTGGGAGTCACCTTCTCTCTCAATAACTATCACTTTACTCTCTTCTACATTTACTTTCAAGGGACGGCGCTCACAGACATCAGCAAAACTCGGCACTAACCTGCCAAGTTCATGTCAAACTAGGAAAACGTCTATAGAGAATGGAATAGCGACTGAGTACCGTAGATAAGGACTCAAACGTTCGTAGCACTGCAGAATGTGATGGCAAAAAATCAAGCCATGGTGTGTTACAAGGATGTTAAAAAGCTAGATAAGGAAACTGATATAATGAAAACCACGAACAATAAACTAAAGGCAAAAGCGAGAAAATGCTTTGAACAAAATACTTCACAAACTGGAGAAACAACCAGAATCAAAATGGTTAGAGGAAGCTAACCAAGTGATAGAGAAACAAAAGAAAAGGGCTACAGGAGCCATACCGAAATACTTCAACACTAGAATGACCGAGACCGAAATTATAAGCCTACAGCCTAGGCCTAGGCCCACTCAGAGTCAAGGCAAGCTACAAAAACTTGACTAGGGTGTTGGCCTAGGACGCGGTCTCAAACCACTGAGCCTGGCTGACATGCGGAGTGCAGAAACCAGCCATACTAAATCTGCCAAGAGAACAGTCCACAGCAAAAATGATTACTCATCTAACCCACAATATATTGCAATAGCCGTCAGCAATCTGCCAACAGAAAAGAGCCATCCAAATCCAAAACAAGACAAGCCACTCTGCTTCATGTACAAAAAAGGAATTTGCAAGAATAGAGCAATGAATGAATGAATGAATGAATGAAAATTGACTTGGTGGCGCAACAACAAGGGTCATATGCCGCCGAACACAAAACTGTAAAAAAGAAAAGTCAGCATAATGTAAAGTCCATAAAAAGAGGAGACATAGAACACTCCAAACTGAAAGGCAAGTATAAGTTAAAAACACCATAAAGAGAGTTATAAGAACAACATTAAAATATAAATTAAAACGAGTTGAGCACTATAGCTTCCTCAGTAGGCCAGCATGAATTAAAAACGAGAATGTGCCTCCTTTTGCAGTACAAGCCTCCTCCCCAAGCACCAAGGAGAGAAGGTAGGACCCATCACCAGTCCGGCACCCTGAAATGTACCGCTGACGAAGGTCTCCCAGACTGGGGCACTCCACAAGAATGTGCCGTACTGTCAAAGGAACTAGGCAATCATCACAATAGGGAGAGGGTGCCCTCTCTATTAAAAAACCATGGGTCAGCCTAGTGTGACCAATCCGCAGGCGAGCCAAGGCCGTCTCCCACTGGCGGGACATTCCCATATACCCTCCATGACCCAGGTCTTGACGAATACTGCGAAGCTTGTTTGACCCAACGGCATCCCACCTCTTCTGCCAACAAGAATGCGCAGCCGCCATACTGGCTGCACGGAGATCCTCAAACGGGACACGGTAATGAGGAGAGAATTGGCGTGATGCAGCAGCTTTCGCTAAGGAGTCAGCTCGCTCATTGCCCACAACCCCCACATGGGCAGGGACCCAACACGTCTTTACAGAGTACCCACGCCTATTCAACAAGTAGAGCCACTCTAGGATGGCCAAGACTAGGGGATCAGATGAGGACGTACAAGACAAAGCTTGCAAGGCACTGGCAGAGTCACTACAAATGAGAAAAGAAGATGGAGGTAAACTAAAAATCAATTAAACTGCAACTAAAATAGCAGTAAGTTCAGTAGTAAAAATAGATACGGAAGGAGGGAGACTCCCGCCACGGCTAAAATAATTAAGAATGACACCAAACACAGTCCCAGAATGGGATTTGGACCCATCTGTATACACAGGGATTGAGTCACTGTGGGTAGTGGCATGTTCTAAAAAATAAGAGAGAGCCGCCTGTGAGGAAAGGGAGGTCTTTCTCTCAGGGGAGTAAACACACGGTTGAACCTCTGGAAGAAGCCATGGAGGCACTCGGGAAACACGCACTGGACAAACAGGGGAGGAGGGAAAACACAGCTCCTCCATGGCAGCCCTTACTCTGTACCCAAATGGGTGGGGATGGTGGGGATGGGTGTTGTAAAAGTGATGGAGAGTAATCTCAGAGACAGCCCTACTACACAGAGAGTTGGGAAGACGGTGGAGGCGGTGCCAACACCGCACTAATAAGGACTGTCTACGGATATCCAATGGTGGCTCATTTGCATCAACCAGCAGACTAGGTATCGGTGACGAGCGGAAAGCCCCAGTAGACAGACGGATCCCAGCATGATGGACTGAATTTAATGGGCGCAGCCGTGCCTCCGAAGCAGACGAGTACACCTCACACCCATAGTCTAGTTTGCTCCTCACTAAGGTACGGTAGAGGTGTAGCAGGGTAGTTCTGTCGGCGCCCCATGACAGATGGGACAAGGTCCGTAGGAGAGAAAGGGTTCGATGACATGACTGACCTAAAGAGTGGATGTGAGGGACCCATGTCAACCTCCTATCGAAAATAAGGCCAAGACACCTTGCCTCACCTACAACTCGCACTCTCTGGCCGTACAATTGGAGGTCTGGGTCTGGATGTATACCTTTCAAATGACAGAAATGTAAGGCCACTGTTTTAGTTGGTGAAAAACGAAAGCCATGCATGGTAGCCCAGTGTGAGACCCTGTCCAGAGCAAGCTGCATTCTACGCTCTGCCAAAGCCATTCAGGAAGCAGCAGACCATAATGTTAAACCATCAACATATAGAGAAGCAGATACTCCTTCTGGAACTGATGCTGCAATATCATTCAACGCAATTGCAAACAGAGTCGCACTAAGGACACCCCCTTGGGGCACCCCTTCCTCCTAAGGGTACGAAGGAGACAAGGTGGCACCAACTCGAACCTTGAATTTACGATCACGAAGAAAATCGATTAGAAACAGGGGCAGTCTTCCACCTAATCCTATAGAATGTAGTTCCTTGTATATCCCAAATCTCCATGTTGTGTCGAATGCCTTTTCCAGGTCAAAGAAAACGCATACTAGGTGCTGCTTCCTAGCAAAGGCAGCACAAACTGCTTCCTCAAGACGTACAAGCGCATCGGTTGTTGAACGATACTTTCTAAAACCAGACTGACAATTAGAAAGGGACTCATTCCTTTCGAGGAAATATGTAAGGCGAGTATTAACCATTTTTTCAAACAGTTTGCACATGCAGGACGTCAAAGCAATCGGCCTATATTCAAGAGGACTGTACCCTGCTTTCCCTGGCTTTTGGAATGGCAATACAATAGCATCACGTCAAGAGGTGGGTAAAGAAGAGTTCCTCCAAATTCTATTAAAAAGGTTGAGGAGAGAACACAGTGCATCCTCATCCAAGTGCTGGAGCATCGCATATGGTATGTCATCCGGCCCTGGAGATGTGTCATGACAAAGGGAAAGGGCAAACTGTAGCTCGCGAGAAGAGAAAGGGAGATTGTACGTTTCCCTATTCTCTGAACAGAAGTCCAGCACCTTAGCTTCCTCCAACTCTCTGTGTCTAGTAAACGTTGAAGTGGCAGCGTCCCTATGAGAGACTGCTGCAAATGCAGATGCCATAATATCAATGCCATAATATCAGCCACAATCACGGGGTCACCGACAGGAATGCCATTAACCTTCAACACAGGCGACTTATTTGGAGTAAATTTTCCCGAAATTTTTCTGACCCTCTTCCACACCTGAGACACTGGTGTCCTAGAGTTAATTGAGGAAACATATGCTTTCCAAGATTCCCGCCTAACAACCTTGAGCACCTGACGAGCCTTAGCTCTTCCCCTCCTGAACTGTATAAGATTATGCTCAGTTCTGTATCTTCGATAGTGGGAAAAAGCTATCTTCTTAGCCCGTACAGCAACCCTGCATTCCTCATTCCACCAGGGGAAAGGTCGAGAGCGATACATGCCAGAGGTTTTTGGGATAGCCTGAAGGGCAGCAGAATGCAAAGTGGAGGTGAAAAAGGAAACGGCTTCATCTATAGTTGGAAATTCCTCTGCAGAGGAATCAAAAGATGCTAAAGCAGAAAAAAGTGACCAGTCCGCCTTATTTAACTTCCACCTCGGCAAGCGGGAACAGGGACCAGATGCCGATGATGTAAGGAGGACAGGGAAGTGGTCACTCCCATGCAAGCTCTCCATAACCTCCCAGGTGAAATCCAGGATGCAGTCAGGTGAGCAAACAGAGAGGTATATGGCAGTAAAGGAACTTGTTTGGGGATGAAAATGTGTAAAAGCCCCAGTGTTAATTAATGCAAGGTCTCCAGTCTCCAGTAGTGATGCCATCAAATCTCCACGTTGGTTAGTAAGACAATCACCCCACATCGGATGGCGACAATTAAAGTCCCCCAAGAGTAGAAAGGGTGAAGGTAACTGACGAATAAGGAGTTCGAGCTCGTCCCGGCTGACTGTTGTGTTGGGTGGTAAATATATGGAACATACTGTATAATAACGGCGAAGGAAAACCCGGGCAGCAATAACCTGTAGAGGCGTAGTAAGATTCAGGAGGATGAAAGGGGTGTCATTGCGTAAGAGGATGGCTACACCACCACTACGTCCCTGTCCAGGAAGAGGAATTGAATAAAATACATGGTAACCAGGAGGACTGGAGGGAGAAGAATCTCCAACCATTGTCTCCTGAAGGCAATCACACACAGGGGAATACCTTGCCAGAAGCCAACGGAGTTCCTCACAATTGTCACGTAGGCCACGACAGTTCCATTGGATAATAGTAGCCATTGACACTATTAAAAATTGGATTAAAAGCATAAAAACACATAAAAGAACTAAAAAGATGAAGGAATATGGAGGAACTATTTACAGAGAAGTAAGGGTCACTTAGTGGAAATTACTGAGCGACCCTGGGAGACAGCCTTCTTATTAGGGCGGGCACGTCCACTAGAGGGTAAATCACGGGCAGCACTGTGAGCAGTGCGATGACCTGGGCCCTGCGAAGTGGTAGAAGACTTCACTGTTACTCGACGATGCCCAGTAGATGAGGAATTCTTATTCATACCTCTGTCCGATGCCCCCAACGACCCAGGGGGACGAGTAGTGGGGGTTGAGGCCCTGACCTCCGAGCTTGGAGGGGGCAGGACAGAATCCTCAGAGGCAACCGGAGGAGAATTTTCCGATGTTCCCGAGGAGGAGGCGCCAAACTCAACAGACGCCTGAGTAGCCCTCCGTGACCCAGAGGCGAGGTCCGTGGGCTGGCACACAGAACGACTAACATTAGATGGGGAGGACTCTACGAGTGATACCTTGCTTGGGGGATCTTCTGTACTCAAAGACTCAGAGGAACCACGATGGCGTTTAGAGGTAGGAAAGTGCACATCGTTATTACTGGTGGACCGAGGTGGAGAGGCTGAGACCTGACCTGCAGGGGCTACCATCTCGAGAGGGGAAGATTCCTGATTCATAGGCACCAAATCAGTGGATGCAGACACTGTAAGTGGAACATGAAGCTGCTGTTGGACAGTACGACGTGGACGTTTATTGCGGGACAAAACTGAAGCATAGGAAGCTCCATTATGGAAAACTGATGTCATGGCTCTACTCCTGGCCTCGGCAAAGCTCACCTTATCCCGATTACGGATGAGAAGGATCTCCTTTTCCAGCCTAAACCGGGCACATTCATTAGAAGAAGCAGGATGCGCCTCACCACAGTGGACACAACAAACAGGCCCAGGGCAGTCCTGACCTGCATGTGTGGAGTCACCACAACTGACGCACACTGCCGGGAGGCCCTGTTGCAAACGACGGCAGACACGGCCAACATGCCCATACATTTGACAATGGTAGCAACGTCGTGGATTCGGGACAAAGGATTTTACCTTAAGGGAGAGCCTTTGATGGAGGAAGGGAGAACAGTGCAGTCAAAAGTTAACAACAAGGATGGGGTTGGAGTGAGAATTCCATCTATCTTCTTTTGGAATCTTCCCCTTTGACTATCTTGTGGACCTTCAGTTCTTCGAGCAGCTTCTCTTCCGAGTATCAAAGCAAATCCCGTGAAAATACAACCTCACGGCATTGATTAAAAGTTGCATGAGGAACACAAGCGAACTTTGCACTAGGTTCTTTGCATTTGTTAGCAAGACGGGAACCCTCCTCAGGTGATGCAACCTGGACTAGAAGGTTGCCATCCCCCTGAGCAGACATCTTCGGCTCCCTCCCACAAGTAGCCACAATCTCTCGATGTTCATCAAGGATGTCAAGGTTAGAGATTGGTTGTCCCTCTAACGTCAGGATGGCATAATACTTTATGAAATCTGTTCGTTCAAAAATTCCTGGAAGGATTTCATGTGTAGCTCCAGGGGACTTCTCCAACTTGGTGTCCTCTGTACTTGGCCTTACCCTTGTTTCTAGAGCCAGAACCAGGCTGGTAAGGTTCCAGGGTGCCCAAAAGAGGAGCAGGACGGGGAGGCACGGGGGCCTCGCCCGTGGAAATGTAGTGAGAGGAGCCAGGGACGGGTGCCGGGTCGTCAGGAATGAGGGAGTTGTAGGAATAAGGTAATGCCATGCAGAACTCTAAAAACTTCATTCCCCCACCCCTCCACCCACCATGGAGCCCAGCAAGGGGAGGTCGTATGCCAGGGACAACAGCACTGGCGACCCCAGAGGTAGCGGGAGAGTATACGCGGGTAACCACAAGGGGACCCTGGCAAGGGTGACTCCAGGACGATAGGAGCCACCAGGTTCCCCAATGCCCACTTGACCCTAGCCAACGCATGACCAGCCGATTGACCTGGTCGGGCCCAACAAGGCCGCCCATCTAGCCAGAATAAGGGACCAAAGAGGTGTATTGCTAGCTGCAGGGCGCATCGTACAGCATCGCTGAACCTCCAGGACTCCCGTCTCCCAGCATTACGGGACGCCACGCACGGCAAACACGTGGGGAGGCAACAGTTCCTCCCTAGATGGCAACCGGGCTGGAACTAACATCACCAGCAGGCCTCCTCCACCAGTGATATAGGGGGTGCTTGGTCCACGAGGGCGACAAATGCCGAACCCTACAAAGGTAGGCAAGCCCCCAAAGTAGGTGGCACCGCCAACCACGCTTCAAGCCCCGCCACCACGTCAAGATGACCCCCTGCAGCGGGAAGAATAGAGCAACAGGAGAAGGCTGAAGATTCTGATATCCTAGGCCTTGTCAGAAACTGTTTATGCATAGACCAAACACTGAAGGTGGGTGCAGACAGGGTTAAAGATGCCCCCACTTCCGTCTCAAACTCTGTAAAAACTCAGTGCAACATAGGGAATGCTTTGGTGAAAATTGCCAATTTATGCACAGTGAAGGTAAAAAGAGAGGGGGAACAATGTAGCACGAGTTTTTAAGCTACATCAGGGAGAAACCAACCTACCCCACCCCAACCAGTGACAGACAATGCCTCACTCAGGACTTCCTTTTCAGGAATTAGTGCAGAAATGAAAGAAATGATGGAAACCCTATTGAAAGTGGTCTTAACTCAATGAATGCTTCTAGCCAACCACTGTCAAGGAGGACGCCTGAAATGTAAAGCCCAAACTCAACATCCCCAAATAGTCCAAAAGCTCTCCTGGGTGGGTGCGACAAGCAGCCACTAGAAAAATACCGATGGGCAACATCCAGGGACTCAATCCTAAGACAAACAAAAGTAAAGTTCCATTTATTAGGGAGCTCACAAAGGAAGAGAACCTTTTTTTCATAGCACTCACAGAAACTCACCTGAAAACCGAGGTGAACAATGAAGAGGGTCGTGTGGAAAATTACTCTCCATATAGAGCTGACTGTGAATCCAGATGCCACGGAGGAGTTATCATCTCTATGAGTAGCAACGTAGCCCAGGAAACAAAACTTCTACTGAAGTACTCTGATAACCATGTGGAGCTACTAGCATTGCATCTACAGAAACACAACATAGTTGTAGTTAATTTGCACTGCAAGCCACAATGTTCTTTGGAATATTTTAGAAATGCATCCAGGGAGACAAACACCTTCACTGAAGACTTGCCAATCCCCATGCCTAACTTCATCCTGTGGGGTGACTTCAATTTTCCAACTATACCGTGGCCAGAGGAAAGGACGTCAGGGGGTACCAGAGATGACCAACAACCAGGTAAGACTGCTCCCGGAGCTCTCCAATAATTTATTTCTTCATCAAATAATGACCCAGCTAACTCGAAAGAACAACACCTTGGACCTAATCTTCACTAACAATCAGGACATGGTCTCTCAGTATATGGTCGAGAAAACAATATTCTCTGAACATAGCTTAATCATTGCTAGCACTAGCTATAGGAAACCAATATTACCCTTGAAATATCAAACCTCATCTCCAGAACCAAACTCCTTCAAAGTGCCCAATTTTTTCTGCAAGGAAATTGACTGGAAAAATCTGGAATAGGATTTCAGGAAGATAAAATGCGAACAGGACCTTAACAGCACATATCCCAGTGCAACAATGCACAAAGATTTTGAAACCATGTTAGCAGTGTGTAATAATCATACACTCTCAAAAACATGAGCGACCACAATTCAGTGGGGCATCCAGAGGAACAGAAAAATCCTGATGCACAAAAGAGCAAAACTAAATATGTCACTGTTGGGAGCCTGCAGTGAGGAAAGGAAACATATTTTAAATGCAAAGACTGCCAAAGTAGAAAATAAATAAAAAGCCTCACACGAAACCGAAAGATCAAGACACGAAAACCGGACATCTCGGATATCAAACACAGCCCCAAATTCTTCTTCAGTTATTCCAAGACGCTAGCAAACTCCAAAACAATGATTGGTCCACTGGTAACAGACAATGAAACAGTCAAGTACGAATCAAGGAGAATGTGCGAAATCTTGAGAAAACAGCATGAAAGTTGTAATCAGTACTCCAATGCCGGAAATGAAGATATAGGACCTAAACACATTTTTAACTCAAGGGAACCTCTGCAAACAAATACTGATATCCTTGTGACTGAGAAAGACTTATAAAACGCCATTAGGGAACTTAAAGCAAACTTCAGAGCTGGACCAGATAGAGTGCCAGCAATAGTACTCCTCAAATGCTGTGAAACACTGTCAAGACCTTTACATTCACTCTGGCATAAATCACTAGACACAGGAATAGTGCCAGACTTACTGAAGCAGGCAGTCATTACACAAGTATACAAGGGAGGGGATAAAAAGCTAGCTAAGAACTACACACTGG
>JAGKTI010037274.1:0-10923 GCA_018397915.1 Birgus latro
AGCAATCAATATCATTCAATTATTTCCTCCAGACCAATCTGTGGTCTACCAGCACATCCCAGCAATCAATTTCGATCAATCATATCCTCCAGACCAATCTATGGTCTCCGAACTCCTAGCAATCAATATCGCTCAATTATTTCCTCCAGACCAGTCTGTGGTCTGCCAACACCTACCAATCAATATCGTTCAATCATATATACAGACCAATCTATGATCTCTCAACTTCTACCAATCAATTTCGATCTATCATTTCCTCCAGACCAATCTAGGGTCTCCCAACTCCTCCTATCACTTTCGTTCAGTCATATCCTCCAGACCAATCTGTGGTTTCCTAACTCCTCATACCAATCAATTTTGATCAGTCATCCTCCAGACCAATCTGTGGTCTCCCAACTCTTCCTATCCATCATATCCTCCAGACCAATCTGTGGTTTCTCAACTCCTGACAATCAATCATTCACTCCAGATCAATCTGGTCTCCCAACTCCTACCAATCAATCTTTTCCTCCAGACCAATCTTTCTGGTCTCCCGACTAATATTTCTTCACTCTTCCTACCAATCATTCCTCCAGGTTAATCCATCTGGTCTGCCATTAATCTTGACTTCTTACCATTCAATCCAGACAAATTTTCTGGTCTCCCAGTTTTTTCCTCACTTCCTACTAATCACTCTGACCTTCCAAATAATATTTCTTGACTCATACCAATCACCACAGACCAACGTTTCTGGTCTGCCAACAAATTTTCTTGGCTCTTCCTATCATTACATCTCTCTCCCTCTAGACCAATCTTTCTGGTCTCCCAAGTAATGTCGACTCCAGACCAATCTTTTTTTTTCCCCCTATCAGTCATTGCCTCCAGACCTATCTATCGTCTCCCAACAAATTTCCCAACCACTTTCGATTAGTCATATCCTCCAGACCATTCTGTGGTCTCCCAACTCCTCCTACCAATAAATTTCGATCAATCATTTCCTCCAGACCAATCTGTGGTCTCTCAACTCTTACCAATAAATGTCGATCAATCATTTCCTCCAGACTAATCTGTGGTCTCCCAACTCCTACCAATAAATGTCGATCAATCATTTCCTCCAGACCAATCCATGGTCTCCCAACTCCTACCAATAAATTATAATCATTTCCAGACCAATCTGTGGCCTCCCAACTCCTACCAATAAATTTCGATCAATCATTTCCACCAGACCAATCTGCGGTCTCTAACTCTTACCAATAAATTTCGATCAATAATTTCCTCCAGACCAGTCTCTAGTCTCCCAACTCCTACCAATAAATTTCAATCATTTCCTCCAGGCCAGTCTCTGGTCTTCCAACTCCTCCTACCAATAAATTTAGATCAATCATATCCTCCAGACCAGTCTGTGATCTCCCAACTCCTACCAAAAAATTTCCATCAGTCATTTCCTCCAGACCAGTCTCTGGTCTCCCAACTCCTCCTACCAATAAATTTCAATCAATCATTTCCTCCAGGCCAATCTGTGGTCTCCCATCTCCTCCTACCGATAAATTTCGATACTCATATCCTCCAGATCAGTCGGTGGTCCCCCAACTCCTACAAATAAATTTCGATCAATCATTTCCTCCATACCAATCTGTGGTCTTCCAACTCTTCCTACCAATAAATTTCGACCGGTCATGTCCTCCGGACCAATCTGTGGCTCTCAACTCCTACCATTAAATATCGAGTATATCATATCCTCCAGACCTATCTGTGGCTCTCAGCTTCTCCAATCAATAAATTTCAATCAATCAAGTCCTCCAGCCCAATCTTTCTGGTCTCCCAACTAATATTCCTTGACTCTTACTACTAATCATTCCCTCCAGACCAATCTGTGGTCTCCCAACTAATCTCTCAGCTCCTATCCATCAGTCATTCCCTCCAGACCAATCCGTGGTCTCCCACCTGATCTCCCAACTCCTATCCATCAATCATTCCCTCCAGACCAATCTCTCTGGTCTCCCCAAACTGACTCTTCCTGGCAATCACTTACTCCAGACCAATTTTTCTGGTCTCACCTAATCTTTCTTGACTCTTCCTACCAGTCATTCCCTCCAAACCTAAATTTGTGGTCTCCAAACAAATCTCTTGACTCCCATCATCAATCTCGACCAATCTTTCTGGTCTCTACTAATCTCTCAATTCCTATCCTCCAATCTCGACCAATTATTCTCTCTAGACCAATCTTTGGTCTCACCTAACTTATTTTGACTTTTCCTGTCAGTGATCCTGCAGATGAATCCTTCTCGTCTGCCAGCCTATCTCTTGACTCTTCCTTACCAGTTACTCCAGACCAATGATCTGGTCTCCCAGCTTATTTTCTCTCAACTCCTGTCATCAATCTCGACCAATCATTTCCTCCAGACCAATCTTTGGTCTCCCCTAATCTATCTTGACTCAATCATTTGTCAAAAAAAAACTTTTGGTCTGCCAGCTAATCTCCTGACTTCTTACCAATCACTCCAGACCATTTTTCTGGTCTCTCAACTAATTTTTCTTGGCTTCCTGCGAGTCACTCTAGACCAATAATTTTGGCCTCCCAACTGGTATTTCTTGATATCATACCAATCACTCAAGACCAGTCCTTTCAGGTCTCCCACCAATTTTCTGGTCTCAACTAATTTTTTCTTGGCTTCCTGCAAGTCACTCTAGACCAATCATTTTGGCCTCCCAACTGGTATTTCTTGATTTCATACCAATCACTCTAGACCAATCCTTTCAGGTCTCCCACCTAATCCTTTCCTGACTTTCTATCAATCATTACTCCAGAATAATCCTTCTGGACTGCCAACTAATCCCTTGATTCCATAACAATCACTCCAGACAAATTTCTGGTCTCCCACCAATTATTTTTCTTGACTTTCTCAAGACCAATCATTCTAGCCTTCCAACTAATCTTTTGTGACTCCCTGCCAGTCGTCCTATCCATACTAACCACTCTTGATTTAAGGCTTTCACTGAATCTCAGATTTTGGCAGTCCTGACTTCTGATTCTTTAATTTGGTTGTCGCAGCTTAAAATTTTGGAAGTTAACTTTGCCGAGGAGATACACGTGCCAAAAGCATACAGTATGCGTAAGCCAGTTGAAAGTGCCCATGGTGGTAGTCGCCGGATGTACAGAACGATAATCGTTAATTAGCTGCTGTAATGGTACCCTGGGCTCAATACTACGTAACGAATTGGTCATTTTACACACAGCGTGGTATGCCCGGCGATCTGATTTTAGGCGTACGCTCAGGAATGTGGGAGTCACTGGGACTTCGTTGATATCGGCGGTACCGCTGCACCTTTTGGACGTAATATAATCCACTAACGGACGCCCTGTTGATTCATACCAGTCACTCCAGACCAACTTTTCTGGTCTCCCAAATACTCTCCTGACTTCCAGCCAATCACTCCAGATCAAATTTTCTGGTCCCAACAAAGCTTTGATATCTGTCTACTGATCTTTCAAGACAAGTCATACCCTCCAGACCAAATTTTCTGGTCCCCCCAACTTAACTTTGACTTCTCCCTACCGATCTTTCAAGACCAACCATACCCTCCAGACCAATCTTTGTGGTCTCCCAAAGAATACCTGCTTGTTCTTCCTACCAATCCGGTCTCTCAACTAATATTTCCTTAACTTCCTGCCAATCACTTACTCCAGACCAAACTTTCAAACCTCTCAATCGCTACTGACTTCCTACGAATCACTCCAGACCAATATTTCTGGTCCACCAACTAAGCTTTGACTTTTCTTCCTACTGACCTTTCAAGACTAATCATACCCTCCAGACCAATCTTTCTGGTCCCCCAAATAATATCGATTCTTACCACTCTTGCAGGTCTCTCAACTATTTTTCCCTGCCAATCACTCATTTCAGACCAATTTTTCTGGTCTCCCAACAAATCCCTACTGACTACCAATCACTCCAGACCAATCTTTCTGGTTTCCCAACAAATTGCCATTGACTTTCCACCAATCACTCCAGACAAATCTTTCTGGTCTCTCAACTGATCTTTCTCATCTCTTCTAGCCAGTCTTTCAATCTCCCAACGAGTCACTACGTCCTCTGCCATCAGGATGCCGTTTCTCCAACTCACACTACGCTCTTTACCCTATCCATTACATCCTTGGTCTAATTTCAGCTGTATCATCTCATCTATAATTCCAGCTCTTCATAAGGATCCTATTATTCAACTGCTTTATTAAATTTATTTTAATTTCTCATAAAGTTAGTATCATTCATTTGCTTCACCTAATCTGCAGTTTAAATTCCCTACGAGTGTCAACTTCCACATTTTGATAACTCAAATTTCTCGTAGGGGTGCCAATCGCAGCACTTCAACGAACAATCAGACGTTTTACCATATCAGTATATTTTTGTCTTGCCAGTCGCCTATTTTAAAATAATTGAACTGCTCCACCTCTTCTGTAATTATTTCTCATACGGATGCCCAGTCGCCATATTTTACATTGAACTGCTTCAAATTATCTGGATGGAAACACTGGATCCACAATGCATAATGAACTTGAGACCATGATAACTTCATGAACAATGCATAATGAACAACTTATCGAGCTGGGGCTGGTACGAAATAATTCACGATCGAGCATATGTGACCCAGGTGCTGGTTTTCACGATGGACACAGTGAATGTCGGCTTTAAAAGAAGCATAAATTATACCTGTTTTGTTAGTGATTCTACAGTAACCATATTATTCACACCATAAGAGTGGAGAAGCCTTGTATGTGGGAAGCCTTCCCACACATGAGTACTGTACTCTATACAGGTGCGAAGAGTTAGTGCCCCTCCCCGTAAAACAACTAAGACAAACGACCACCCTTTACTGGATTATGGTGCCTGACTGTAGGTAGATACAGTCTACAACTGTGCAGGAGCAAAGAAGGCACAAGGTTGCCAAGAATTTACAAGAGATGTAATGTTATCTTTCCAAGATAAATCCCGAGAGAATGAAACCTCAAGTATCTTCAACGATGATGCAGGATCGAGGTGGCTATTAGAGGAAATGTTAATGTATGCCTGTTGTTTTGATAGAGGTGGATATTAGAGGAAATATTTATGTATGCCTGTTGTTATGATAAGTGGAAATATTTATATAAAACTTGTTTTGGTTAATTTGAGGAAATATCTAGGCTACGTATCAATAATTTACAGTGACTTATTTACACCATCACTACCACGAACTTAACTGCATTTTCCGCGCAGTTCCCAATCAAAGAAAGTGGTATTTTCCGATGTCTCTTGATGCATGCTCAATTATTATGGTATTCCATTATGTTGTGCAACTGGCACACTCCACAAGTGGATTCCACTACCACAAACACAACTGCATTGTCCCTGCAGCTCCCAATTAATGAAAGTGGCAATTTCAGATCTGGCTCTTAAAATGGCATGCTCAAACAATTATTGTGGCACTCCACATACTGTGCAATTGGCACACTCCGCAAGTGGATTCCACAATTTGTCCGAATGCAGTCTCAATTGTGATGATATTAAGAAGGGTGACCTACCACTGCAACAGAAAACGACTGCAATGACACCTTCTTGAGCTTCACATCTTTTCCACAATTTTGGCATTTAAGGATCGCAGATATGTGAAATAATACAACTGTGGATTCACCATTTTGTTTAAGCATATTGACTAACGTCGAATGCAACTCGAGTTGCCTGTATTTTTGTTTATGTATACGACCATTATTCACTTTTTAACAAAAGACGAACCTCCACAGAGAAGCACCTTACACTTATTTCTACACAATAAAACACAGGCATTTTCATTTTTCACACATTTACTCATTTTCTAGATAGAGATGGCCGAATTGGACGTTCATGGGTTCCCGAGTGATACCCACTTTAAATGTAACTCACATTTTAACTTTTTGTCTTGCCTTATTCAACATAACACACTTCAACTTTTCTAACCTCATTCAGCATACCACTTTCAATTTAGTTTTTTTAGTTTTTTTTGCGTCACTTAACGTAATACTTTCACTATAGTGTTTGTTTCTAACCTTAACATAGCCATTTCCATGCGGAAGCATCATCCTCCAACTTTACTTCTGAACTGGTAATCCTTTCTTGCGCTATATTTACACTTGCCAATAATTGTTTGGACCTCCATGGGTCCCCGAGTGATAACCGCTTTAAATGTAACTCACATTTTAATTTTTTGTCTTGCCATATTCAACATAACACACTTCAACTTATTTTCTAGCCTCAGTCAGCACAACACTTTCAATTTAGTATTTGTTTTCTTGCCTCACTTAACGTAACTATAGCGGTTGTTTCTAGCTTTAACATAGTCATTTCCATATGGAAGCATCATAATCAAACTTTACTTCTATACTGATAGATCCTTTTCTGTGCTATATTTATGCTCGACAATAACTTTTTATTTACAATTAAGTTTTAGCTTTAACACAGCATTTTCCACACGAAAGCATCATACTCAAACTTTATTTCTGCGCTGGTATATTCTTTCATGTGCTATATTTACAATTGCCAGTAACTGTTCTTTATTTACTGTATACTTAACAATTACACATTTTCTACACTCCTAATCGGTCTAGGATCTGCATATTGGAGTTCAATATTTACACGTAATGCATCACTTATGGCTCCTTTATTACCACACTTTATACTCACTTAACACTTTTATTTTACTTCCATTTTAGTTTCCAAACACAGCAGCACCATACATACACTTACCGTACCTATAATGGTTCCTTATTAAATGATCCACTTTTTCTATATTTATTCTAAAAATAACACTTAATTCTTCAATTTCTAGTCAGTCTTGCTTCTCACATTTCCACATCAGTTTTCATGTTTGGCCAACTGCTGCACCTGGATACAGAGTCTTTTTTCACCTTAATTTAAGATCTGTTATCTTACAAGCTTTGCATCTAGTCAGCTACTTCCGCCTAATTTTAAAATCCTGTATCAACACTCTCAGTCTAACTTTGCCCAAGTCCAATAACACTTAATTCTTCAATTTCTAGTCAGTCTTGCTTCTCACATTTCCACATCAGTTTTCATGTTTGGCCAACTGCACACCTGGATACAGAGTCTTTTTTCACTTCAATTTAAGATCTGTTATCTTACAAGCTTTGCATCTAGTCAACTACTTCCGCCTAATTTTAAAATCCTGTATCAACACTCAGTCTAACTTTGCCCAAGTCCAATTTTTCCGAACCACTCCTTCCAGTTCTCTTTTCACCGTAACTTCCACTCTCACTTACCTGATCGTTTCCCTCTCAAGCATAGTCTTCTGTACATCACGCACACCCAGTTATCTCATCGCCTACCTTCTAATTCTTCCAGCATTTTCTCCTCAAAAACGACTTGCAATCACTCCCTCCAGACTTATCTTTTGCTAGTCTTCCCACTTGACCCTACCTTCCACTTCCAATCTACTCTTCCTTTCACTTTTTACCCATTATTCATCCTCTCTTCCACCTTACCACTGCATCCTTTCTCTCATTTACTCCCAATCACTCCCGAATCATTACCCTCTTCCACCTAACAAAAATCCTTTCATTTACTCAAAAATATTCAATCCTACGTCATTCCCCTTTCTTTCATCAAACCAATCCATCATTCCTTTCGCATACTCCCAAACAATCATTCTTGAGTCATCCTCTCCTCCACCCAGCAATCCATAATTCTTCTCAATTTCTCCCAAGTACTCATTCTTTTATTGTCACTCTCATAGCTAATTTGCTTTGTCCTAGCTCTCACCCATTCAGTACAAAATTAATTTCGCTCCCAATCCATCTGTGCTCAATCTGATCTTATCTCCAAAATACTCCCTAGCACTGTCCTTTCCCCCACATATAACCCCACCCCCCTCTCTCACTTTACTAATCCTTTCAGCTCACCATCACAGTACTTCCCCAACTCCTCTATCCAAATCTCCAGTAGCCAATCCATCTCTTACCGTCATGTATTTTTTTCCCCCTAGTATTTTCAATTCATGCCAGTCTCTATTCTCACTCTTTTTAACCTTGGTCTCGTTTACTTATGAGGATACATTTATTAAAGAGTGTTACTTGGTGTATTTAAGGCAAATATACATGCACTGAAGACTTAATTTTCCTTTAATGTATCTACACCATCCTTACCACAAAGTAAACTGCATATTCCTCGCAGTTCATCTCCCTCCCACACACTCATTGGTATTTTCATCTTCCCCCCCTCCCCTTCCCCCAGCATAACACTGAATTTCCACACTAAAGCACCTTCCTTGTGCTTATTTCAACGCAGTGGAACACTGACATTTCCATGCCTTACATTTTAACTTATTTTCTAAGTTTACTTACAAGACACTTATTCTTTATTTTCTAGCCTTAGGGAATGTAAAAATTTCACTAAAGTTTTTTTCCTTTAGCACAGCATAAGTTTCACTTTAAAGTTTAATTTTAGCCTGAGGTAACAACACAATTTCCATAGAGAAGCACCTACTTATTTTTTTTGCACAGGCGGGTTCTTTCTCACTATAGTTACACTAACAATAACTTTCCTTTATTTACACTTAATGCTTACATATTTCCTGCACTTCTGGTCAATGTCCAGGTTCTGGGCATGGAAGCCACACCCTTAAATACTTAACGAGGCACTTACATTTTCTCGCCATATTCAACGTAAAACTTTCACTTTTAACGATTTATTTTCAAGCAGCTGCATAATTTTCACATTAATGTTTACTTTTAGCTGAGCTAACGCAACACTAAATTTTCATACAGCACATATAGATCAATTCCCCCCCCCGGCACATTACACTGACAGTAACTCGCCTTCATTTACACACAATGCTTAAATATTTTCTGGTAAACGTCCAGGTTCTGCACATGGAAGCTACACTTACTGCACAATTATAGGTTCCCCCCCCCCAATGTCTTCATACTAATTTACACTCATATTTACACTTATTTGCAGTTTCAGCACACAGGCACCAAATATACACTTACTACACAACTGGCACCTTTCTTACACTATTTATCCCGATTTACTATTTTCTATAATAATGTAACTTCATATTGTGCAGTATTTGGGATAAGTGGTTACATACAATATGTAGTAGTGTTTGGGGCAGACTACATGAAAATGCAGATTTCGTGTGTGCGGTATGTTGGGGATAGCGTCAAGAGATGTCACGTGTGATAGGACTGATATTGCTGGTGGCCCTAGAGTGAAGTTTTGTTATATGGGAGACATGTTATGTGCCATAGAAGGTGTTCAGGTCTGCAGAATTTGAGAGAAGTGCAAAATTTCCACTGCCCAGCCTGCATAAGAAGAGAGGCGGAGGGAGATGAAGCAGAGGATGCGTTAAAGGTGATTGGGGGCACACTACAGGAAGTGCAGCAGTTCTGCTATCTAGGAGATATATTGGACTGCGAAGTAGAGATGGAGAGATCAGTCAGAACAAGAGTGGCGGCAGCATGGTTAAAGTGGAAAGAAATAGCTAGCCTACTGGTCAACAAACACATACCACTGAGACACAGAAGTAAAATATACGAGGCCTGCATTAGACCAGAATTAATATATGGTGCAGAAACATGGGCTTTGACAGATAGTCTGATGAATGTTCTGAGGAGTACTGATCGTAGAATGTTACGATACATGGCGCAAGTGAGATGGGAGGACAGAGTTTTCAGTGAGGAGGTAGCCAGAAGATGCGGGATGGATCTCGATATCATCTTGAGACAGAAGCGGCTTAGATGGTTTGGTCACGTGAGGAGGAGTGAGGAAGGGAGCTGTGTGAGAATAGCAGAGGAACTGGAAGCGGTGGGACGTCGACCGCCAGGAAGACGTAAGACCTGGAAAAGTGTTGTAACGCAAGATATGGAAAGACTGGGTATTGGAGAAGATTTAATCCAGGATAGGAAGCAGTGGAGAAAACCCATCGCACGTCCAACCCCAGTTTGAATATGGGAACAGAAGGACGAAAAACGAAGATGATGATGATGATGAGACATGTTATGTGCTGGAAGTTGGGCTGGAACTAGCTCTGTGGCTAGCGTAAGAAGTGGTTGGAAGAAGCTCAGAGAGATGTTGCCTCTCCTGACACTAAGAAGGTTCTTCCTCTGTGATTAGAGATCTTCGTAAGCAGCCTGTGTTAGGAGTGTAGTGCCCTCCGGTAATGTGACCTGGGCAGTAGAGGAGGAGGATATTTGTAGGCTCAAGCGTACCGAAATTACAATGTTTAGCTGGATGCGTAGTGTCTGTGAATACGACGCCCCCGCCCGGGGGGGGGGGTGTTTACGATTGACGAGCTGAGAGGAAGGATGGGGCTGGAATGTACTGGTGTTTTAGGGCTAGACTGAGATGTTTTGGCATGTGGAGAGGATGAAGGATGACAACTGGGCGCGAAAAGCGAGAAGAATGAACGTCGGGGATAGTGTTGCAAGAGGCAGACCGAAAAAGACATGGGACGAGGCCATACAGTGTGACCGCAGCGATAAGGAACTGAACCGGGAAGCTGCAAGAGATCGAGAAGCGTGAAGAGTTGTCATTAGGTGACCAAGGCCGACACATGCATGTTGAAGCCTTTATAAATGACACGATACGATGTGCAATTCTAGTTGCGTTTTTACTATCCACATCAGCTTTTCACGTGGTTTGGCTCCTGCAACACTTAGGTGTACTGTCATTTTTTACTTTGTCTCACAAACTATGCACTCTGCAGTTTATGTCTGACCGTAAAGATCTATATTACACAGATCTCTCTCTCTCTCTTCCTCTCAGTCACGCTTTGTTCAATCCAATCTATGCCCTACCCAATCCTTGCAGACCTTTTAATGGCCATTAACTCCTAATCTCTTGCAACCAAATCCTTCTGAACATCAAACACTCAGTTTTCCCCATCATATCTCCCTACCAAACATTCCTCCATCCT
>JAGKTI010037279.1:0-10922 GCA_018397915.1 Birgus latro
TGCCTGGTGTAAGTCGTCATCACCATCGTCAACGTCGTCAGCAACGTTGTCGTCTTCTGTATTGCTGTAGTTGTTGCCGCAGCTTGCCGTGCGGCGACATTCTCCGATGCCAAGAATGTCACGTCCTCTTGGCATTTCTTGACGACGAAGCTCCTCGAAGGTCCATGATTCTGCACGTTGAAGGATGGGTAGTGGGAAGGTGGCTCGGTGTAAGCGATAGCATAGGAAAGCTATCACCACGATGACCAGGATAACCACGCCAGCTACAAGCACATAAGTCGTCCAAGGTGTAGCAACGTTCAGGTGGTGATGCAGGGGTTGAATGACCTTCATACGATGGATAAGGGTCTGCAGTGGAAGTGAGTCACCCAACTCGACATCATCTGCTGTACTTTGAAATGATAAATTCAGTAATGCTGATTTTTCTAAGGGCATCAGAGATACATTAATGGGAATCACTATGGGGGTGATCTTTAATTCTTGCTCTCGAATAACTGTGGCATAAGCAGGCAAAACCAATGCACTGCTATGAGCACTACATCCTTCACCTAGGGCAAGTAAGCCTGTGTCTTGAGCTACATGCTCTGACTGAGATTCTACTTTATTAGGGGATGTGAGAGTGAAGTGAATTGGGTAGGGTGTAGAAAAAGCCCAACGAGTTTTATATCTGATGAAAACTGGGTTAAAACTCTTCAACACAACCTTTGAGCATAACTTACTAGCTTCAGGCTTAGCCAAAAACAATGCAGTTTCACACGTTAGAACAGAGGTATCATATATTGGTCTTATAGGCGGACATATTAATAATTGACCATGCTCTCTACACAAATCAAATGACTCTAGTGTTACATAATGTCTTCTGGTTTGGCTGATCGCCAAATATTGAGCAACTCTATCATGACGAACAAAATATGGTGTGTCTGGGACTCTGAAAGGTAGAGACATTATCTGATACACATCAAAAATGTCATCAGGATCACCCCTCAAGGGTACTAGTAAGTAGAAATTCAATGTTTGAGAACTAGAAGATCTTCGTGGAACTACAGTTATAGCATCCTGATAAACAGCTAAAAATTCTAAACGTGCAGGATATAACAGGCCAGGTTTTAACAAGGAAGCTTCTGTCAGAAGTGATAAAAGTACCGAATTGGGAACTAGGAATGATGAAAATTTTCCTGCCAACATTTTCTCTAGACCTAACTTTAAACCAAAATGATCATTTTGTATGTCTGTTAAAGCAAGGGACAAATCACTCATAGCCTCTGTTTTCCTTATTTCCTCCTCATTCTTTAGCGTCAATAAGCTAACCTGTCTAACTAAATAGTTAGAGACATTAGCAGCCTTCTCTAATCGCTGTATAGCTTTTTGCATGGCACGCATGTCTCTTACAGTGGCATTTAGTATTTCAGAATGTAAATTAAGCTCTATTCTTTCCTCCTCTGTGAAAGATTCTATATTATCCAACTGGTGGTGTATAAGATCTATCTGCTCTTGTGTTGCTGTACCAAACAAAGCGTTAGAAATGGTTCCCAATATATTAAAGGCTCCTCGCTTACTGCGAGATCCCGACTGGGTGGTAGCATCATTTAATAATGAAGACAAATAATCATTGAGAGAGTGAAACAGTTTAGCAGATTCCAAATCAGATGTTAATGTCTCCCGTAAAATGTTAACAATAACTGATGAATTATTCATATGGTCTGTTGACCATGCAACATCGGCAGCTAGTTTACGAGCACGCATCAGGGGCTGATAAAACTCATCCATGTCAATAACATAAGGTATAATAAAAGAGTTTCCTGTAAAGTGGGCCTGACGTTGTGCGGTGAATGCAAGCCCCGCTCTCACTGGTAGGTCTTCCCATGCTTGACTTCCAAGTCCACTGATGATCACTGTCAGTAGGACCTGTAAAAAAGGTCAATTTTATTTTAGATACTCTATAGGCCTATCCATAATATTAGGTAATTCTGTTGCCTGTCCTCTAGATCTTAAATTATAGGTTTCTCTTCCTCCCTCAGTCAAATCGGCCATTGCATCTTCTTCTTGCTCTTCGTGCAAGCTCTGCACACTTTGAGTACTTTCCTCTGTTTCCTGCAATTGTGAGGCATTTCCTTCTTCCGCTCTTTCTACGTCTAAAATATTCATAATCCTGCACTTCTTCTGGTGGTAGAGTACCCTCATGAAGGGGATATGCTCTCTGTACATTACCATTCATTGTCTCGTCTAAATTATCTTCATGGGCTAGCCTGACTCTGTCTGTGTGGACTTTCATGACTCTCCTCGTGTTTATGTCTACCAGTTTTACTATCACATCACTATTTCTCCCTTTTACTCTAAAAGGTCCATCATATAGGGGTTGAAGTTTCTTAGGCTCTCCTGGCTTGGGAATCTTTCGTACATAAACCCTATCTCCTGTACGAATCTCTTTTACTTTTGCTCTCGATGTCTGTTGCTTCTCCATGGCCTCTTGACTTTCCTCAATGTACCTTAAACATCTCCTAAAGGTACGATTAGCTTTAATGGCCATTTCATTTTTATAGTTATCCAGATCATAGCAGATCGGTTCCTGTTTTACGACATCATATGGGACACCAGGGTCTCTGAGGAACATGAGGTAGAATGGGGATTCCTTCAACACTCTGTGATATGCTGTGTTATATGCCCATGTGGCAAAACACAACATTGAATCCCATATTTGTGGATTATCCTCTACTAAACTCCTTAGGTACTTCATTACTGTGGCATTGGCTCTTTCAATCACCCCATTGGCAGACGGGTGATACGCTGCTGTTGTTGTCTTTTTCGTCTTTAGCAACTCAGCTATCCCTTTAAGAGTGGCATTGACGAACTCTGTTCCTTGGTCTGTGACCATCCAGCGTGGTGCTTCATGAACACACACTACATCTTTAACGAACGCTCTGGCAACCTCATCAGCAGTTTTCGTGCGAAGCGGGATGGCTATCAAGTATCGTGTCATCACGTCTATTACTGTCATAATATATTTATATCCCTCTTCACTTGGATTTATGGGGCCGATCAAGTCCATATGAATTCTCTCAAGTACTCCTACCCTAGGGTATCGCTGCAATGGCGCCGGGGCGTCCCCCGACGGCTTGAAGCGGTTGCAAGTAAGGCACGCCTTGCACTAACTCTCAACATCTCTACTCATCCGTGGCCACCAACTAAATCGTTTTAGTCTTTCTAAAGTTACTTTAATTCCTCCATGACCTACAGTAGGTAATTTATGAGCTATCTCTAGAGCACTATGTTTGCATTCGTCAGGAGTTACGACTTGTTTTAGACTCTCATCATACTCATTGGTATCGTAATGATAGAGTAATCCATCTTCAACTATGAACTCACTAGTACTAACTCCTAATGTTCTGTGTGCATCTTTAATTTCTTCTCTAGTCACTTCTACTTCTCCATCTCGTATACACTGAAGATATTGTTCCTTCATTTTTTTATACAATGGATGCGCATCCTGTCTGGGTCTCACTACCAACTCTCTCCATCTTATTATGTCTTTCTCTATCTTCATCAATTCTGGATATTTGATAATCTTTTTTGCACTTGCTATCATCATCATCATCATCTTTGGTTCTTTCTCTTATCTTTGGTTTTGTACCCGTGACTGCGAGAACTCTGTCCTCCAATAACACTTGGCCTCGAAGTCTAGATAAGGCATCTGCCACAACATTATCTTTGCCTGGTATATAGGTTATCGTAATGTTATACTCGGCAACCAAAAGTTGCCACCTAGCAGTCCGTCCACTAGGGCTAGTTGTTCTCAGCAGCCAGACCAGGGGTCTATGATCCACACGAAGCTCTACCTCATAACCCAATATTAAGCTTCTATTTACCTGGAGACCATATACTATAGCCAAAGCCTCTCTCTCTATAGTGCTATATTTCACTTCAGCAGAGTTTAACCGTCGGCTAAAATAAGTGATAGGCCGTAAATGACCTGCGTCATCTTCCTGCTGTAATACTCCTCCTATAGCAGAAGAAGAAGCGTCTGTAGTCAGCACAAATTTCTTTGTGAAGTCCGGAAACTGCAAAGTCACTCCTTCAAGCAACTCGTGTTTCAGTGTTTGAAATGCAGTCTCTGCTTCAACACTTCATTGTATCGGGGTGTTATCTCTCTTTTTATTCTTTCTACCACCTGTCAATTTAATGAGTGGTCCAGCCTTCTCAGCGTAACCCTGAATATACCGTCGGTAGTAATTAGTCATTCCGAGGAAGGACTGTAGTTCACAGACAGTTTTGGGAGTGGCTATATCACAAATAGCATTCACCTTTTGGGGTTGTGGTTTTATGCCTGTGGCACTAACAACATGTCCCAAATAGTCCACTTCTGATTTTAAAAAGTGACACTTGGACAATCTTAGAGAAAGATTTACATCACTCAATCTTCCCAGCACTATATCTAGATTTTTTAAATGTTCCTCCCAAGTCTCGCCCTGAATGATTATGTCATCCAGGTACACATGTGTAATGGAGCCCGTAAACCCAATTAACACATGGTTAATCACTCTCTGAAACGCAGCTGGCGCTTCCTTAAGTCCAAAGGGAAGCACATTGTACTCCCAGTGACCTTCAGGAGAGGAAAAGGCTGTCTTTTCCTTACAGTCCTCTGTTAACGGTATCTGATGGTACCCCTGACGGAGGTCCAGACAACTAAAGTAACGACTCTTTCCCAGCTGTGCTAAGATGTTCTGAATGTTAGGTAGAGGGAATCGATCCTCTCTGATATTAGCATTCAGCTTTCTAAAATCCAAACATAATCTCAATCCGCCCTCTTTCTTAGCTATAGGCACCAGGGTGCATTGTAAGGACTTCGGGAGGGTCGTATAACGCCTTGCTCCAACGTAGTTTTCAAGCTTTCTTTGACCTCTTCATGATACTTTACCAGTATAGGATAAGGTTTTCTGTAAGCTACTTCCGGGATCACAATTATTATTTCATGATAGTAGTAAGGGGTCACATTCAAAGGTTCATCCTCCAATGCGAACACTGTCGGATATTTCATTATCAGTGCTCTCAGAGCTTCATTCTCCTTACTCATCAAATGTGGGGAAAACATACTATCAACTAAGGCAAACAGTTTCTTCGTTCGTGCTCTCTCAGTTATTCTAGTCTCTTTCATCATAACTCCTGATACAATTTCTCCTAGGCCTTTCTGTTTATTCTTATTTATATCCCACAATACTCTACTACATGGCCTTATATGACCCAGACATGTACCTCCTTTGAGTTCGATCCTGTCCGGACTACGATTGACGAACCTCACCTTAAAATGAAATCGCGATTTCTCTCGTGCCTTCTTTACTCCCGCTATCTCTTCTTGTTCTGGGATCCCAGCTTTCTCCTGTAATAACACTATTCCTGGACACAATGTAGATGCCAACATGTTTCCTTCCTGAGGTTCAAAGATAGCCGCTTCGCTTGACCACATTCTTACCTCTAAAATGACGGTGCCGCAAGTCCAAGGACCTAGCTCTGTACTCGTCGGTATCACAGCTTTTACTACCTCTACGTCTGCTTCTGACTCACTGTTCACTGGCGCCGCTCCTTTATACTCAAGAGGGACAATATTCTCAGATTCGCCCTCTATATACAAGGTTAGAGGATTCGTTAGTAACTCCATCCTAGTGCTGAGCATAAAATCCATCCCAAGCAACATGGGTGCTGGTAAGCCTAAGCTTCCTACTGTAATAAAAGTATGAGCATACCACTTATTTCCAATCCGAAGTTCAACCTTTATAACTCCATCAGTCAATATCTCATCTCCACTTACGTTAAATAATTTAACCGTTTCCTCTGATTCCCAATCATCTTGCTCAACGCTCCATTTTAACTGTTGATATACTTTTCTCGTAATCAATGACCTAACAGCTCCTGTGTCAATCAAGGCTAAGACACTTTCATTTAGGCCTTTCACATTCACCATCATTGCGACTAGTTTCTCGTAGCCCACGAGTGAGGCGATCGGAATTGGGTCGGCGTATTTTTATTTTTTTTTTCTGAGTCCAAGGTACAGTACATCCTTCAGCTTTGCGAACTTTAACTTTGCAAATAACCAATATGGCGAGTAGTTCCAAGTAATTTATTTTTTAACATTTATGAACTTTGCGAGCGATCACACACTTTGCGAGGTCGAGTGGTGGGAAGATCGTCTTCCTGCACTACTTTCCCACGCGGAGTAGTGACGTCGTGGTTCGCTGGGCGTACTGTGCCTCCTAGTTCGGTGTTCTGCCGCCCTGCCACGTTTGTTTACACCACAGTAGTCGCACCCAAGCCTTGCCCCGCCACCAGTCCCGTACACCACGCCAGTCTTCACATCAGTGTAAATATGCATTTTTTTCTTTTTTATGTTTCTTACCTATGATGTTTTCATAATAATATTACTGTACAATACATCGGTCCATGTTTGTTTCATTTATCATCATAAAATTAAGAGGTAGAGTCGAGAGAAAGAGTGGGAAAAAGTGCTTACCTTGGGGTGATGTCGACCAATTTACCTTTATTGCATATATTTAATTGTTTAAACTTTGCGAATTTCGATTTTGCGAGGTTTTTTGTCGACCATATTCTCGCAAAATTGGAGGAAGCACTGTACTGCACCTGACTGTCTTTCACCTGATGCCTGTCCCCCTAGATCACTTCTCCCTCTTCCTCTATTATCTTCTCTCTCCCACTCTTGTGCTTTCCTTCTGCCTACCCAACACTGTCGTGCCTGGTGACCAGGTTTATTGCAGTGATAACATCTTCCTGGCTGATTACTAGTAGCGCCTGTCTGACTAGAAGTTGGGCCAAATCTCCAGTTGCATTCTCGAACAATATGACCTTTACCGTGGCAGTAATAACACTCAGCCATGGGGCAATTCTTAGCAATGTGTCCTGTCTTTCTGCATGAATAGCAAGTAATAGGTGGAGGGGCACCCCCTCTTATTCCTTGAGCTCCACCACTTTTGAGGCCAGTGCGAGGTTTTGGCTTTTCTGTCGTCACTACATTTATATTTGGTTTATTTCTCTCTGTCCTCTCTAACAACTTTAACTTGGGGTGTGTCTCTGCATATCTTAGCATGGCTGCCAAGATCCTATAAGGGTCGTCACGCTCCACATCGCTCAGCATGTCTTGCACCTCCAGCGGTACACTCTTAATTAATGCGCCGGCATCTATTTTGTCAACTACGTCATCATGACCTGGCTCTACCTCGTTCGCTTTAGTACTCAAAGTCTCAAGACGCACAAAGAATTGGTGAAACGTCTCCCCCGGAGAGCGAACAGCAGATCCCAGTTCATTTAAAAGTGTACTGGCTCGTACATCAGCAGGATAAATTCTTAAAAATTCAGCTTTCACAGCTGTCCAATCCGCACCGACTTTCTTAATTGTATTGAGATGTGTATAGGCAGCATCTATACTATGTGTTTTAGCTAGCTCTAATCGACCTTCATCAGTCCAAAGTGGTCCCACTGTCATATCATCTATAGTTTGTAACCAACGCCTCGCGCTTGTGGTGCATCTATACTGAGGGAAATCCGGCGATATTACCTCTCCACCACAAAAATAAGGAAGACCCGTTATCTTAGCGTAATTATTGACAGCATTGCCAGTTAGAGTCTGACTTAATTTGTCGGCAAGATTCTGCAAAGGGTCCATGGCAGCGGCTGCGCCTCCTACTGGAGAGTGTGGTCTGCTCATGTTAACTCCTCTAACTTCCCCAAAATAATCTAATAAATGATCAGAAAACGCGGAGTCACACCGGGGTGGGGCTTGAATACGAAGATTCGCGAGATACTGATGTAACGCTTCCTCTGACGCGCACCTACGTAATCTAAACCAAGCTTCAGGACTCTGTATTAAACCACGAGACACTGGGGATGGAGAACGTGGAGGGCTTAGGGGACCAATATTCATAACAAATCTGAATAACAGTTTTTTCACCTTAGAATCCCACCACAGCTGTCACCAGTATGTCGTGCCCCACTTGCTTTACTCTTTATCTTAAGTTTCAATTAGGTTTCATTAGGTAGCGCTGGATAGGTACAAGTGGGGTACCCGACATAACAACACATCAAGTAATCACAAGTCCACTTAAGGCCGGCGTTACGTGGGAGCGTCTCTTTCCTTGTTAAGAGAAAAGGATTCTAGGGTTACTCAAACTAATTTTCTCTTTTTCGTTTATCTACAAATTATGTACAGTTTATACACTAAGTCAAAGCAATCCACTGATTTGGTTCACTCTATGAACTCCAAGTTATATAATTAATCTATGATCTTACTCTACTAAAAAAACTATTAAATCATGCCACTTTACAATGGTAATCAATAGTACCACTAAGTTCTATTAAACAAGTAACAGTTCACGAATATTATTACTCGTCACTAAAGTTAACACTCTCTTTTACTAAAATAAAACCAAGAGTATTATGGATAAATACAAGGTAATACAAAAAGTAATATTCTATGTATAGGAGAATATTAAGAACAATACTCTAGCACACCGTCATCTCACCCTAGCATTATTACTAGAACATTAATCTCTAACATTTTATTCTAGTATCACTTCACCTCAAGTTATTTTAATATATTTCAGCAAAATTAATATCACTCTTTAACACAGTTATGTACCCTGACTCAATACTTCTCCATAAAGACACTTAACTTCATACAGTAGGCGCGGAAAGTGTTGACGCCATCTTAAAAAAAGAAAACATTCTTTTGGTTAGCAAGGAGAAACAAATAAATTAACACTCACCATTGAATTTAGTATTTACTGGCATTCCCCTTCACCTTTATTATCTTCTTAAGGCGTCTGGGGAGACTGATGGCGTAGTTTTGCAAAACAGACCGACTAAAACTGCTCCATAGCTGCAGCCTCAAGTTTAGGCAAAGATGATGTGTCCATACTATGCAGCTGCTGCTTCATGTGCACCCATAAATTCTCAATGGGATTGATATCTGGGTTGTTTCCGGGCCAGTCTCGAATAAAGGGAACCTCACAGTCTGTTAGCCACTGTTTCACTGACTTTGCAACATGTGCAGGGGCAGAATCTTGCATAAATACTCTTGCCTTGGTTTTATCAAAAGAGTCACTTAAAACATCACATAAGAGCTCCAAATAATTGTTCTGGTTCACTTTTTCATTTGCAGGTAGAATTACCAACCTACCAACACCATAATATGTAAAGCAGCCCCAAGCCATGAGTGAGGCTGGGTATTTAACAAACTTGGAAGTGTACTTAGGATCCATGGGGTCACTGCCTGGTTTGCGGTACACTCGTGATGAAGGGGTGCCAGTGACAGTAAATGTTGACTCATCACTCCAAAGCACAGTTTTCCATTGCTCCTCACTCCAGGCAAGATATTTCTTACAAAAATTTACTCTCTTTTTCTTCTGAAGTGCAGTTAGCAGTGGTTTTTTACGAGCACAAAAACTCCTGTAGCCCAGATCGTCATGCAACAGCTGCTGCACACTTCTGACAGACACATCTGCCAGCAACTGTGGGTTCTTTTCTTTTAAATCCCGTGCTGTTAGCCTTGGATCCTTGCTAACTTGCCTTGAGATCAGCTGACGGGTCCTGAAGGTTGTCTTACGAGGTCTCTCAGGCTTGGGAAGTGGAGTGGGAGGAATGGCCTCCCCACTGTCCTTGAACTGCTTCACCAGTCTCTGCACTGTCCTCAGTCTAACACCATCTGATTTGCAATAAATGGAAGTTTGTGGCCAGCTTTGTATAAAGTAATCACTTCCACATGTTTGTCCTTGCTTGTGGTTACTTTAGGCATGATGAGAATGTGGTAGGTAACCAAATAACTGTGTTATTTGAGTCAAAACATGCCCTCGTGGTGCATCACACACAGAGACAATCCTCCTCCTGTGGCTGCCCAAACATTATTGAGCCTGCTCCTGTGGTGCCAAACCTATCAAGCAGGGTTGCCAGCTCCCGTTGAAAAAGCGTCAGCTCATTTTGCATCACAAGGGAGGGTAGTATTGACCCTTCTTCACTTAACGCGAAGAAGAATGACGTCGGCAAAAAAACGTCAATACTTTCCGCGCCTACTGTATAATCGTTGTTCCTTTCACCATGGAGTAAATAAATTAATACAAACTATCTAGCTAGTCCTGTTATACCCTACCACAAATCTACAGTATGCTCTCAATATTTTTCACAGTGTATTTCATTTTCTTCTCCTTTCTCTCTTTTCTTCTCTCAGTTCCACTTTCCACTAAGTTCTCTAACAAGAATATCTACTCACTGATACCGTAGAGTACCAAGACATCACCAGTCTCATTGTTGTGGTAGGGTGCTCAGGCGGCCTTCTAGTTAAGATCTTCCCCAGGTTCTTCTCGACTCTGCCCTCTCAGCTTCTTCTGACTTCCAACCCTCTGCTTTTCCCTCAGGAAAGGCACAGAGGCCAGAAGTAGGCGTGCACTCTACATATCCTTCGTTCACTTCTCAGTGTTCTTAGTCGGGTCTGATCCGCAACATTTTGAAATAGTGTTCGTTGTATGACGTCAATTCGCACCAGACATCGCTCCCTTCTCTTATTTCTGTATATATACATAAGTTGCTACCCCATTAGGCCGTATTGGATTCTCCCGTTCGGAGCACGTTCGAAACACATAAATTTACTTAAATGTAAACAATACAGGGCTGTGAGAGTAATTGTGTGCCTCGGCTCTCACAGGGCTGTGAGAACAGGGCTGTGAGAGTAATTATGTGCCTCAGCACTCCCTCTTATTGTTACTCATTGTGCATTCACTTTTCATTTTTCATTCTTCACCATTCACTGACCTGCGGCTTCTTCCATCTTTTCAAGGTGCCGCAGGTAACGATATTTATTGCGTAACATTTTTCGATATCCTTTATCCCTCTTATCCCTTACTGATTGTTGTGGATGACGTGGTTGTGGT